>JANIJG010009715.1:0-128894 GCA_024611175.1 Megaceryle torquata | reverse complement strand
GGGAGGCGCGGGCGGCCCCCCGGGAGACCACTGCGGGGGGGGGGGCAGGGCCGGGCCCCGGCCCGGGGGCCGCGGGGGGGGAGGGGGGGGGGGGGGGGGGGGGGGGTGTCGCCGGCAGGAGGGGTGGGTGCGGCAGAAGAAGAAGCGTCGCCTGGCCAGGCGGCGGGGGGACGGTGTGCGGAAGGAGAGCGGGGAGGAAAGGGCGGCGGCGCCCGCCAGGAGGGGAAGGCGCTTACAGCGGATGGTGTGGAAGGAGGCCTTGGGCCGCCGCTCGAAGCTCTCGCCCAGCTGCAGCGGGTGCTCGTCCTTGTCCAGCAGCGAGTTCGCCGAGCCGTTCATGGCCTCGGTACCGTCCCTCCCCGCCCGGCCCCGGCCGGTCCCTTCCTCTCCTCCGTGCGCTGCCGCTCGGCGCCCTTCCGGGGACCGAGTGCAGCCGCGAAACTGCTCCGGGGCTGGCGGCGGCGGGTACGGCGGGGCGAGGCGGGGCTGCTGGCCCCGCCAGGGGGGGCGCGGGTCCCCGCAGTGGCGTCCATGGCGGGAGAGGTGGGAGCCGGGCGCTCCCCGCCCTCGGCAGGGCCGGGCAGAAGGGACTTCCCCTGCTGGGGTCCACGGCGCAACCCCTCTGAGGGGGGTGGTTGGCGGGAAGCTGGGGCCCATGTGGGGGAAGTGGGGGCTTGTTAGCTGTTCCCCCTCTTTAGGCTAAACGTGGGCTGTTAAAACTGTGTTTATCGTTGTGTTGACTTCCCGCCACAGTGCTTTCTGAGCGCAAAGGGGTCAGTGAAAGGACCCATTTGCTGCCCCCCACAGCTTGTCCTATAAGGAAATACAAACGTTGAGCTTTTTGTATCACGCCAGGCATACAGAAATGTTGCTGGTTAAGGTTGGGTTTGGGTTGTTTTTTTTTTTTAAGGATGTACTTTTCTTGACGTGACTTTTTTTTTTTTTTTTCCCCAAGGGAACCTCTCCTCTGTAACCTTTTCTTGAATGAAAAAGGGGGTGTCTCTCCTGTGAAGCTGGTCAAAATTTTGACGGTTCTTTATTTACACATGTTTGTATTTTATGTTTGTGTTTGTATCATGCAAGATAAAACACCTAGGTAAAGTACTACTATTTTTTGCTTTACCATGGGTTTGGGGTTTTTTGTTTTTTTTTTTTTGGGGGGGGGGTGTTTGTTTGTTTTGTTGTTGTTGGTTTTGTTTGTTGTTTTGGTTGTTGTTAGTTGGTTGGTTTTTGGTTTTTTTCTTGTTTCCATTTTGGTGAAATAGCACCAATTCCTAGTTCTGGACATTTTTATAAATTTTACAAGAGTTCCACCGTCTTTCTTCTGTTAGGTAGCTTTCCAGGATGAAGAGGGAAAACCAGCAGACTCTGCAAAGTATCTTCTTGAACTTTGCCATGAGTGTAATGTCATATGTAGATCTTAGTTTGGATGGAGAAATCCAGTAGCATTGCAGTCTGTCAGGTAGGACAGATCACCTTAAAATTGTACTAAGTGTGCGCTATAACTCTAATTTTTTAATTCTGCTTCTAGATCTTCAATTATTTTACCTAAGTTAAGTGATGAAAACAGACGTTAAAGAAAAAAAGTCAGCTTTGGGTGTTTGGCATTCATATTTGTGTGAAAGAATCTAGTATGTTCCAAGAAAACACATCAGCCAATTGTTCAAATGTAACAACATCCACTGAAGATGGTGCTTTCCAAAAAAAAAGCCGTAGTGCAAGAATCCTTAGCCCAGAAGAAGCTGAGAAACCGGGAAAAGATCAGGTTTTGGTGTCTGACTTCAAACAACTAAAACTGGAGAAAGAGGCGCAGAAGAACTGGGATCTATTTTACAAAAGGAACAGCACCAACTTCTTCAAAGACAGGCATTGGACAACCAGAGAGTTTCAAGAATTAAAAGCATGTTGGGAGGTGAGATCTTTATGGTTGTCTGAAAAAAATGGAATCAATCGTTGCCATATGATTTAATAATACTTATAACAAAGCCATTAGGGTAAGAGCTGTCACATGTTAAGTTTGCAGTGCCCTGTGTCATTTTGCTTAATATCAAAGACACCTCCCCAGAATCAGATGCATTAGTTCACTTTCAGTTTCTAATTGACTTGTACTGGATACTAAGAATAAAATCTGGAATGTTTGTTTTGTGTTCGAAATAGACAACTTGTCTCTCTGTTGTGACATTTTAAGATGCAAGTTGGTGCACTTCAGAACACTACCTTAAAGAAAAGCATCCAGAAATACAGGCTAATTGCAAAACATCAGTAAGGGGAATAGCCAGATGCATCTATTGTTCATTATAGCTGAATGCAACATAAGATAGAAATGGTACAACAAACTGTTGATTACTTAAGTTGTAGATGATTAGAATATTAATACATTCTAAAAAGACTTGTTATTTTGCAGCAATTAAGATTTCTGCTCTGCAGTGTCAGATTATCCAATAGATACCTACTTTAGTTTTTGAATTAATGGTAATTAAAATTGATTATAGTTTTTAAAATGATGATTGAATAGTGTCTCTGCTCAAATCATGAGAAAACCAAAACTGACACCCTTTATCTTGGATTTCTTCCTCCCCAGTTTGCAGATCAGAAACTGACCATTCTGGAAGCAGGCTGTGGGGTTGGGAACTGCTTGTTTCCACTCTTAGAAGAAGATCCACATATTTTTGCATATGCCTGTGATTTCTCTCCTAGAGCTGTTGAGTATGTGAAGGTTGGTGTGAAATTTGGATCTTCTTTTAGTATCTTTAGTATTTTTGTAAAAAGGGTAGAATAGCTTTTGCCAAAAAAAAAAAATGGAGACTGATTCATTTCAGTAGTGCTCCTATGCAGGAAGACAAATTGTTGCTCAAGAACCTTGTTATTAGTGTCAAATTAGAGCATTTTGGTAATATATGTGTATTACTTGAATGGTTTGCAAAGACTCTTTTTGGGGAGCACTACTACATCTCTGTTGGCTGTGCAGTACAAGCAAAATCACTTCAGGTTGGAAGCTTGCCCTTAATATTTGTGGAGGGAGTCTCAAGGAGAACCTTGAAAACAGGTCTATATAAAGTATTGTTAAGGAAATTTGTAGCCTGATAAGAAATAGATATGTTTATACTTACAGGTAGGTGGTACTGTAGTCCAAGGTTAAGTTTTCCAGCAAGGCTGGTGGGGTCTTTGGGGTTTAAAAGTCTCCTGGTAAAAAAAAATCTATGTATGTGTTATATGAAAGCATTCTCTTGTGGGACATGTGTGACAGAGAACCACAAGACACATACTGCCTGCTTCATGGGAAAGATGGGAAGAAACACGTGTGGCAAACAGGAGCCCCCTGGCTACTGAAGATGAGGTTGGGCTGAGTGTGTACCCAGGTTTTGGAACAGCCCAGATGCAGGTTATGTGACACAAGCCCAAACTGTTGACAGTCTGCTTATATCTCAAGAGCTGTACTTTGATCATCTTGTAATACACAACTTATTAAAATAATACTTCTGTATTTCTAAGAAGTAGAAGCAGTGGTAGAACACAAATGGTATGTTTTCTGAGCTTTCTTAATGCATTTTCTTTCTCAAACTCCTGAGAACAGCCTGTTAGTAGTTTCACTAGCATAGTACGCAGCAAAGAATTTCTGATTGCTACAGTCACCTGTTGGAAGTTAATATTCTTTTTTCACCATGTTTTGTGTTGCTCTATTGATGAATTTCACAGTGTTTTACTTTTTTTCCAGTAACAAATGCTGCTAGTTTTCAGTGAAAACATACTCTCATTTCCCTAGAAAAATGCCTTGTACAGTGCTGAAAGATGCCAAGTGTTCCAGTGTGATCTTACCAAAGATGACCTTCTAGAATATATACCAGCAGATTCTGTGGATGTTGTCACACTTATATTTGTGCTTTCTGCCATTCATCCTGATAAAATGCATCTTGTCTTGAAGAACATTTACAAGGTAAAACCAGCTGATTTTACAGCCTTTAAAGTACTTTCCTTCTTTTTAGTTTGAAAATACCCTTTTTTTTTCCCCCCTTCCTCCCCCTTCCCTCCCCCGAGAAAATAACCCTTCTTGTAGTGGTGATCTTCAACACTATCTTTAATTAATATATTGAGATAGTTCATGAGTAGGGGACTATAATATGTTTTACAATGAATTGTTATGATGAGGTGGTTTGGATTCTGGCCTAATGCCTGCATCAACAAAACAAAAAGGTGTTTTGAACCTGTAGTTTGGGCTCTTAGCTTGTATGCTACAAATAATGATTATGGATTACACAAACATCTGTGTTCATAAGGCACGAATGGCAGTGAGCCAGAATTGCCTTCCAGAAGATACGGTGAGTTGCAGTTAGGCTGTTATTATTAAACACACTTGATCCGTGGTGATGTAGAAGTGGGGTGTTCAGAGATCAACACTAATCTAGAGAGACTCATGTCCCTGGGCTGCCTTTGTTAGCTGATAGACTAGGACAGGCCCATCCAGAGGGTGGTTTAAACAATCTGAATTGGGATTGTTCTGAATTTCCCTGGGATGTCATATATTGACTGCAGAGGGAAACAGTCAACGTGGTTTTTATGTATGCATATATTTGTATTTGGGGTTTATATTATCAGCTATCCTGGTTGTTTTACCAGTAGTTTGAAAATGGAATGTTAGAATTTTTTTTTGGTCTATCTCCAGCTGTTTTCCTATGTCAGGATTGGTTCTTAGCTTGTGCACATGAAGAGGATAATTACTATTTTCTATGTGGAGATTCCTGGCTCATTTAACTCACTGATAGGTTTCTGCACAAATTTGCAAGTGGCAAGTACTTTTCTCCTCTAAAAATACAGATCATACTTGATGAGCGAGGAAAGTTGCATGTATCAAATGTCTGAAGTCAGTGTGGCCAATGACCATGTATTTCATAGAATTGTCACAGCTGGAAAAGACCTCAAGGATAACTGTGTCCATAAACTCTTTATGGCTTTATTTCTTTACCAAAGAGCAATCAAAAAAGCCACAACATATTTCCTTGATATTGTTCCTTTTTTATGTTGTCTTATATTGCAACATTTTTATTTCTTGCATGAAAAATATGTCATGGTACTCTACACTTACTGTTAATCATTAAGCAAAATCAGGTGCTAGACTGTATACTACCCAACAAAGAAAATGCCCCGTTAGGACTTATTTTAATTGCTAAACAGTACATTTCCTTCTTTCCTCTGTATTTGAAGAATGTTGCTTTAAAAAGCTTATTTAGCCAATCAGCACCCAAATGGGTATTTTATAACTATTTCTAGTCTGCTGTTCATGGGGAAGCACTTTTAAGAAATGGCAATCCATTTGATATTCAACTCTTTTAATTCATTCCCTATGCAACAAATACATATAACTTCTGTATCAAATGTGTTAGGATACCTTGTCTCACTTAAATGTGTATGTATTTACAAATAAATATATATGGCTTAATCCATTTGCCTTATTAAAGAATGTATGTGTTACGTGACAGGTATTAAAACCAGGCAAGTGTGTCCTGTTCAGAGACTATGGACTGCATGACCATGCAATGCTCAGGTTTAAATCTGGCAGCAAACTTGGGGAGAACTTTTATGTTAGACAAGATGGGACAAGGTCCTATTTTTTTACTGAAGGTAAGACATTCTGTAGAGTGCTTTCTTTTCTATGAATCTTCTGTTTAAAAGTGCTTCAGAGATTTGCCAGCATGCCTGTGGAAGTTTTGTTTTATACAGATGAACTGGTAAATCATCGTGTATGTCATGTGACATCCTTTGTAGGAGGAAGAGGGTATTTAGACTGGCAGGGCTTTTTGGACCACTTTCTTGTTTACAAGCTTCTTGTATGTGCTGTAATGTGTCAAGAGCAGCAGTTTCTGAATTTGCTGAATTTCATTCAGATCTAAGGGAAGAAAACCAATGTTCAGTAACAGAATTTATCATCTTCGTGAAACAACTTGGAGGTTATCTTGGCATTGCTCGTTTTGCAAGGTTATTCCTGGTGCACAAGATGAGGTCTACTGCAGAAGTCAGTGACTTCTAAAGAAGAATCATGCCTAGAGTGATAAGAAGCTTGTGCACAAAGCCTGCTGGGATAGTGCTGGCTAGCTGTGGTCACTAGGTCTAATTATTTTTTTTTCCTTTCTTATAAAGATGACACAAAAAACATTTCCATGTGATATGGTATTTAAACAGTTTTTCCTTCAGTGCTTGTAATGCTTTAGGAAGGTAATGCAGTTTACCGGTGGAGAATCTGAAGCACAGAGACATGAAGAAATTGACAGACTCTCACAGGGAGTTGGGATTATAGCTCGGTTTCTAACTCCCAATTCCTCGTGCTAAACTTTAGTGACTTGTTACTTCCCCCTACCAGATATAGGGCATTGTGTAATAAGAGCTGTGTGTTTAACTCTGTGGGGCTCTTTGTTCTTGGTCTGAAGCAAAATGCAGCCACTGAAGAGACCAATTTAGAGACAAATAAATGTTATTCATATTTTATGACATAACATTACCTAATTGCTCCTGATATATAAAAAACATTAATCTTGTCTGTACTCTCCCTATTCTTTATAGGACAATGATGAATTCTAAGATAATGCAGGCTGTACTACCGCTTCATTGAAGCATTTCTAGAACTGTCATTTGTTGAATGATTTGTAGTTTTGTTTAAACAATCTGCTCTTCTGAAGAAAGTGGAAGCTGAAGGGAAAAAATTAAGAGACTGACCTAGTTGTGGAATTTTAAATCCCATTTTTATTGTGTGTTAGAATTGTTTCTGAATGAAAAATCCCTTGCTAGTATGCATGTTTGCTTTGGGGGAAGAATTGAGATGGGAAGGAAGAAGAGGGAGGACAGAGAGAAGAGAGAATTTATTTTGTATTGCTCATGTTAGCAACTGTTTTGCCTTGGGCTGGTCTGTGACTGTCTCATGGACTACTGCTCCCATTTTAAATCCTGATCTCATTTGTCTTGTTAATTTTCATATAAATACTATTTAATGCTCAAGAATTCTTTTGTTACTGGAACCACGACTCCCATTGTTTAATCTCAATTTGTAACCTGTGCTATTTTTCATTTGTTTGACACTGCACCGGTAGATCAAATAATTGCTGCATGGGATGATTCGAATGATGCTTATTTATAATAATGTCTGGCCTCAGATGATAATACTGAGCTTCTTCCACAAAAAAAAAGAAAACTTCATTCTTTCACCATTTGAAATAATATTACATTTTGTGGAGGAATGCATGGTTGTATAATTCTGCATTATGAAATAGGTGCAAATTCCTCACGATGAGACTTCAGCCCTCAGCACACCACCTCTGCTAGTGCTGGCGCTGCTGTAACCACAGGATCAGCTCATTCCTTGGACTGATCTGCCATGAGCAGTTAAAAAAAATGGCATATCTTTGTTTTTCATCAAGTAGCAGAGGTTTAGAATGGCTTACATTTATTGTGAAATTGCTGCCTGAGTGAAAGAAACAAGGTGCAGGAAAGGAAAAGTGATTATTTTTAATTAATGTGACAAATTGAAAGCATGAGCAGCCCTCTCTGCTGCATGGGTCACCTGATTTGTGAGGTACATCTGACTTCCCTAAGGGAGATATGCTTTGACTAAGATTCTGGAAAATACTTTTAATGTGACTTAGTGGAGGCTTGGTACCACCATATCCACTTGGCTGTTTTGTCCATTTTTCTCTTGAGCAATGGCATGGGAATGTCTGGTAGCATAGGGTGTATTCTTCCTCAAGCAGACATGTGTCTGCGAGGTTGGATTACCTCTGAAAGATTCAAAATGAGTCATGTATTCAGCTAGTGAAGGCCAGCTGCACAAAGTGAAAACGCACTGGCGTCAGTCACAAAGAGAATGACAAGGCTCAAGAAGAATAAGCAATGTGGCAAGCTTTGGACACTAAACTGAGGAACTAGCTCAAGCCCTGGTTGCACAAGCTGTTTTGCTTAGGTTGGTGTTGCAAAAGGAGATCTTTGTTGATTTTTATTCATCAGTCTGCCTGCAAAGAACAGCTTGAAATCTGAAGGCCTGTGTGATTTTTTTCATGATGTAACACAGAGGAACATAGGCATATGTTAAATGCTGAGTAGTGTTTTAAAAATAGCTTAACCATATTTCTTTTCTTTTTTTCTTTTCTTTTTTTTTTTTTTTTTAATTAATCCTCTTCCAGAGTTCTTGTCTCAGCTTTTCAAGGCTGAGGGATATGAGCAAGTGGTCAATGAATATGTGCAGCGAGAGACTGTGAACAGGAAAGAAGACTTGCGTGTTCGAAGAATTTTTCTTCAAAGCAAGTTTCGAAAGCCTTTCAGTAAGACACAAGTTCTTGCTGATTAGCAGCAGCATTGCTTGTTTGAAATGGAAGCTAGCATGTAGTTTTTCCTTGTGTGCACTCATCTTTGTGGTAAACCAAGAATTACTGCATCGAGTACCTCTTGCTGATTGTCCTTCTCGGATATGAAATATGAATGCTATTTCCTGTTCAAATTTAAGATGGTTTAGTGATGCAGGCAACCTGTTGAGTATCTGTGTTCCTGCTTCTAAAGTAAATCCTGTGCAGCACTGTTGGAGGATCAGGTAAAGCAGACTAAGTATGGTTAATTTTAAGCATTGGTTATCATAATTATTTCCTTGTTTATTAAAAGTATCTTTTTTTAAATAAGTATTCTGTGTTTCTTATCACTCATGGGTTTTGTGGCCTGTTAAAGTTACAGTATTTCATCTGCTTGTAGAACTTCTGAGTATAATTTCTCAGGTACAGGAATGAAACAGACTCTGAGTGGTATAATGTAAGCTGCCTTGGTATTTTAATAATGGTATCTTTTTAGCGTGCTCAGCATTTATATCTAAACAAATATTTATGTTCTAAATGAGATCCTTATTTATCTGATTTTATGCTTGAGGAAAGTTGTTAGAGGATCAGGTTGTCTTTATCCCTGCTTACTTTTAGACATTCTTTGGTTAATCAGCAGAAATAGTTGGGGTTTTGCAAGTCAGTTTCCCATTTGGACCTGAAATCAGGGAGGCAGAAGAACTTGTTTTTATATTGAGTGTAGTCAGCTGCTTCTTTTCTGAGTAGAGGTCTTAATTCTTTTTCCCATCGCTCTCAGGAAAGGTGTTGGTCTTTGCTGTTCCTACCACTAAAAGCCCCTGTATTGATGCTGTGGTTCATAGCCTGCCACAGACCTAACTGCTTGAAGGAAATTCATCCTTTCTCTTCAGCAGCCCTGGTGCTTTACACTGCAAAACCTCTCCCTTGATTTTGGGTGATATAAGCTCAAAAACACATCTGTATCTTTAACGTGCAATTTGAACAGCTGCTCTGCAGCAAAGGAGCTCAGAAGTATCTGGTGACTCGTGCAATGGGCTGTACTGATCACTCATAATGTACACAAGTTGTGCAAGGGAAATTCTAGTGAAATACTAAGGTTTTTTTTATTTATTTATTGTTTATAAGGTGTAGGTCAGGTATTGAGACAGGACTCGAAGAGGTTGTGGAGCGTCTATCCTTGGAAACACTTGGAAACAGACTGGGCAAAGCCTTGAGCGTCTTGTGGCTTCATTTGATGGTGGCCCTATTCTGAGCACAGATTTAACCTCTTGGAGTATGTATTAGTATGCGATCGATGGACTGAGGCTCTCATTCCACTGGACTTGTGTGTTGCTAGATGACCCAGGCATACATGTCTGATGTGGAACAGAGGTGAATATTTCCCTCTGTTTATGACAAACTAGTCATAATATCTGATCATTTTATTTATTTATTTTTATCACTCTTCAAGCTGTCCGTGTGTGCATGGAGGGAAAGAAGTAAAAAGTTTTCCAGTATAAAGTCTAGTTTTGCAAAGTTAACCATTCAGAATTTTTTTAACAAATTGGAGCTGCCAGGGGTCTTGTTCAATTGATATGTTTATAAATAAATTCATAGCAGATCATTGCTTTGCATCAGAGCACCACAGCTTTTCTTGATCTGATGCCCTGATCCCCAAAGCTGGATTTATTGTGTTATCAAACTCTGGCCACAGAGGAGAAAAGCAATTAAACCACACAATTCTCCTAATGACTCTTTGAGGACAGTTATTACACGACATTTCCTTTTTTTATGGAGACTGTCATCCCAGGGATTTATGCTTTGCTGACCCCTACTGCACAACCCATTAGCACTTTCTGCCGTACAAGTAATAAATGTCTGGTAACATTTACTATAAATGAAAATAATATGTTAAAAGGGGTTATAATGATAGCATTATTCTAATCTGAGCAGTTTTCATTTTGTGGCTTCCCTCAGCAAGTGTTCATCTTCAGTAAAGATTATTTTTAGATGGGTTTGAACCTGGTAACACCAACTGCCTTGCAGGACTGGATGTTTGGTCCTTTTGGACTATACAGCACATAGCCTCATGCAGCATCTCCTGTCTTTGCCATGTAATTGTCAGCATATGCAAAGGCAAGTGCAGTGAATTGGGCATGCCAAAAAGGGAATATAACTTAGGCAAGTATTAAAAATATTAGTAGGAAGGTTTGAGTCAACCCCATAGACTTAGCTGCAGGCAGCCATTTACTTCATTTTTACACTAAACTAACTATTGCCTGAACAAGAATGCACTTTTTTTTTTTGTCTGTCTGTAACTTCAGTGTTTCTGTGCATTTCTACATGATGAACTATTGTTACTTTTTGTGTAGCAAGCCATTAAATAGAGAGCAGCATTTCTCTTTTTAAAATTATTTTATTTATGATTCAGTCTTATTTCCAGTCAGATCTGGGAAAAAAAAAAAAAAAAAAAAAAAAAGTAGCATGCATTAGTGCCTCTGCCAGAAAGGCCTTCAGCTATAGTTGTCATAAAGCAGAAGTTATTCCGAGATAAATGGTTGGAAAACTTTATTTGGTCTCCATGCCTTAGCTTCTGTGAACTTTAAATCATCACAAGTTTTTGTGACTGTGGTAAAGTTGAGCCAGCTTTAAGAAATCCTTGCTTCATGCTGTAAGACACAGGAACTGATGGGGTGCACGTGGCTGTAGTAGTGCTGAGAAAAGTGAATATACTCCCCCCAACCTTTCAGCATTTCTGAATTCATATATGCTCACCAGAGATAACACATGCCAACTATACCTGTACCTAGTCTCCTTCCCTGAGGAACTGCCCTCAGGGAGATGTGGTAAATGGGGTAAGTATTGTCAAAAGAACTTGAAAACTTCTGCACTAAATTGTGCTCACCTTGCACAAACAAGATACTATGCTGTGATTGTAATAAATGCCTTGATTATTCTTTAAGTTATTGTCAGTCAATGGGGGCTGCTGAGACTGACTCACTTGTCTGTAGAAGACCTCCTTTTGTTTGCCCTAAGCTGCCCTAGCTGCTCTATCTGGAAAGCATAAGTAGTATGTTACCTCCTGCCATTACCCTGTTCTGGGCAATATTTAGAATAGAAGTAAGTAATTATTGAAGTATTGGGGTGAAGGAAGCCAGATTTTTTAATTTTTTTTTTTTTTTTTTTTTTTGTGCTGTGATTACATTTTCTGATGTTTAATAAAGTATGAACTGTGAATAAAGCTCTTCCTGCATTTAGGGAGTCCAAATGTCATTTTCCAGTGTGGGATTCTCTGATGTCTCCTACTGGAATTAGAAAGCATATGTTAACAGATCATGTTAATGGGGCAGTGCCTCAGTGAGGACATGAGTAAGGTCTGTCTATTGGCTATTTTCATCAAATTTACAGAAATATGTCTTTTGAGTCTTCTGACATTTTGTGTCCTTTACTGTTCTGTCATATTTGGTTGATATTGTGCAATGTGTTTGACAGCAGGCTAAGACCAGACAGAAATCCACAGATAGTTTGTGCATATACTATATACATGGGTAACTTTTCCTTCCTTAGAAATATGGGCTGCTGAGAAAAATCCATTTGACCTTTAGAGTTGTGGAATCATAGTGTTTTTTTGTGTGGCTCCTTTGATAACTAAAGGGCTATTTCTGTGCACCTTCCAGGTACCTGAAGGTTATTGGGTTCCAAAGGCAGAATATTTAAGCAGTTGATACAACACTGTCCCCATGATTGGTTGTGCATCATTTCTGTGAGACAAAGTGCTATAAAAGTGGGACCTGAAGTGCCAGCATCTAGAAGCATCAGCAGCCAAATGTAAAACACAGCCTTGGTCTGATAGGAGAAAACCAGTATCTGACATCTGAAAGGTCATTTATAGACCTGACTGATGTTCTTTTATTTTCTTGATCTTTTGTCCAGTTTATACCTCTGAATATATTGAGATACAAATTACCAGTTAGGAAATGTTTTACTGAAAGTGTTGTTTGAAAGATAGAGATATAGGTAAGATTATGTCCAAGATTCTAAGGGGGAGAAGTTTTCTGAGTTTCACAGGCCAGGGGTGACATGCAATTAAAATTTGTCCATCTCAAAGGTCACATTTTGGGAATGAAAGCCTCAGCTTCCAAAACTAGACCAGTGTTACAGACAGAAAGGCAACATCAAATCATGTGTGATATTAGTAATACACGCGAGACTGGGAAGCAGAATTTTATATTGCAAAGTGTTAAGATACAGTTAGTGAAAATAGGTGAGTCTTCTTTTATGGACTTTTACCTCCTGTACTGTAGGTATGATGAATTTTTCACTGGTTATGCTTGTTATTAGGAAAGTTTGTGAGCCATTTCAGACATTTGGGAGCAAACATTTGCTAGTTATACATTCTGCAAAAACATCCGACCCTTGGGTGCAGTAGGTTCAGGATATGGGTATGTTTGCACTTTGCATTTGTAATGGGAGTTCATTTATTAGAACAGAGGCAGATGGTGAGCTGCACTGTGGGAGGCACACAGAAGCATTACTTGCAAGGATAAAAGCTATTAGCCAGGTAAGGTGCACCATTCATTGTATTTGCAATGGAGAGAGAATACTGCTGCTCTGAAATCAGGGAGGACGAGCACAAGAGACTATGTGATTCTTCCAAACAACTAGTGATTTTGTGTAGCTCTACTTAAGTGATTCTGTTTGGGAACATTTACCCTCTTTTCCAGCAAGTCTGAGGTCTCATCCATGGGAATTCAGTTGCTTTTGAAGGTCTTTGACAAAGACAGAGGTGTAACCAATGCATGTGTGTGGAATATAGGAAGTGAAAGATTTGGAAAGGCAGCTGTGTGACTGAAAATAGAAATCCAGGTTTGTTTTTCTCCCTTGACTAGTAAGAAGCTTTAAACTTTGCTGTCACTTCCATGCTTTTTCAGAGTTCCCACTCTGGGGTGTCTGTGCTGTCCACTCTGGGGTGTCTGTGCTGTCCAATCCTTGTTTAAGCTGGATGCACCATGTCAACTCCAGCTCAGGTTTCTGATGCCTGTGGTATCCAGATAACCTAGAATTGGAATAATTGGGGGTAGTTGTAGGGAGAAGTCAGGGAGCAGACAAGTTCGTGGCCTGGTTTGACATTTCCTGGAGACTTTAACGTCATATATTATTACTTTAGCTAAGTTTTTATTGCTATTGATTTTTATGGTGCATGTGATGAATATTACAAGAGGTGGAAAGAAATATGAAGTGCTGAAATGGTAGATTGTACAGGAGAGTCTCTGAAACCAGGGTGAGCAGAGCTCAAATGTCAAAAAGTTAGGATGTTACAGAAGTGGCGGTGCTGCTCTTTGCCTTATCTCCTTTTTTTGCTGCTATCTGCCTGGTCTCTTCTGTTTTTCCAGTCTGTTCCTGGTCATAATGAAGCAAATCCACCTCTCACAGAGTTTGTAGGGAGGTTGGAGAGTTGGTGATCCCCGTGTTTGGCTGTCTGCTGGATTTATAGTATAAACCTTGTCTTCCACTGCTGTTTTAGTGCAACCTTGTCTTCTGCTGCTGTTTGAAGCCGAGGCACAGAAGAAACCTAGGATTTAAAGAAAAAAAAATAAAAGCTAAAACAAAGGAAGGAAAGTTTTCTAGTGTCTGTTAGCAAAGTCTGTGGCTGATGTGATGTGTATTTCTTGAGTAAAGGTAACATTAGGTATAGTTTGCTATGCAGTGAAAAAACAGTAGCTTCTCTTATCACCAGCTGTACTGTAAAGTAACTTTCTTTTCTCTAGCCTGTCTCTACTTTGTAAAGCTCTTACCTGGTCTGGTTGGGGGGTTAGTCTCATGTTTTATGCTTACAGAGCTCTTCTCGTGAAGTTACTTAACCTGTGCAAAAGTTGGATTTTGTTTCCCTATGCTGCTGCATAGGCAGAGTTTAACTAAAAAGGGTGAAGGAAGGGTGTTGGGGATTTTGTGCACAAGATGGCACTAGCCACTAACCAGTGCTACTTTCCTTTTAACCCTAGCACTGGACTGTCTGTCTTTAACACAGTTACCACCAGAAGAGCTGGTCATTATTAATGCACAAGACAAATAGAGTCTTTTTTTAATATATTGTGTCAAAGATGACAAGTTTTCTTCATAACAAAGTATTCTTTATTTCAGCGCTGGGTACACGGGGTATTTCTCCTCCTAACGTGTACGCCCATTGTTACAGAACAGCCTATATTTATATTACAGAGTAATGAATATTTATTCTTAGTTTTGCGTCAGCTCCACCCATTCTCGCTTCGCATGTAAATTATCTGCGCCTGCATATTTGTCAAGGGTTAGGGTCTGTAAAGTGTGGGCAGGGGTCTTCGGGAGGAAGGCCGTATGTCTTCATCACAGTGTACTTTTAACCTTTAGTTGAAAATCGCTCAGTTGTCTGTGTTGGTGGTTTTCCGAATTCTAGTAGCCGGCTCCAGCTAGTCACTAATCAATCAGGAGTGTTAACACCTGTTCTTTAATTTGGTGGTCTCTGTTATCTTGAGTAACAAGGCATTGTTCAAGGTAACAGGATATAAAACTCAAGGCTAACCAAATGTTTAACTGACAAGATAAGAATAACCTGAGATGTTACAGACAAGAATTCCTGAATACCAAAATACCAAAATAACTAGCTTAACATTAATTCAGCACTAACAGATTTATTATTAGGTATAGTATCAATATATATACACTTAAGTAATCCTTTTGTCTACTTAAATAGCTCTAGGATCTTGAAAAAAGAAAACAAAAGGGTTTTTTTAATAACAGTATAGTTTCATCTCTGAGATACTTGTTATTTAGAGGGAATGTTCTTGGCATAATGTGAGGGAGAGTATTAGTTAACTACTATTGTTAACGGCAGTTGGGATCCTAAATGCTTCTACCCATGATCTGGGTAACAATGCAACAATAATTTGTTTTGCATTGACAACTTGTAGTTTATTTCTGTTTAATCTGAGTCCCATTAAACTGTTACTACAGAAACTGCAGTGACTTAAGATAGAGATTTCAAAATGCAGTGCCTTACTACACTTATTTTTAACTCCTCAAAAATTTGAGACCAACTTCTGTTTATATGAACTGCTCCTGTTTTCTTCACACTTCTTTTGTTTTATAGATGAGCTACTCTCCCGTTGAGCAGCCGTTGAAGCAGAGTTGCATAAGATGCACATGCCCAGAGGGGCTGTATCTCTCTCATTAATTACTGTGTAATGTCGGCCGTAGTTTAGTTTGCTGTTTTACAGTTTCTCCTACTTTAATAATCCCCATTTTGTCTCCAGCAAGCCCTTCTCATTTCAAGGGAAAGAGAAAGAATAGATTAAAATTACATTTACATCTTGCTGGCTTTATATCTCGCTTGTGTGTTTAGTATAATCTGTTAGCAGGCAGCACTAATAAGCTACATGTAAAATTGCCTCGATTGAATTTTATGCAACAGTAATTCTTTTGGATACTAAACATTTGAATTACTGTAAATGCTAATTATATATCTAATCAGTGCAGAAACTGATTTGTAAAAACACAGCTCCTTTCCTTGCCTTTCTTACACTTTCCCTTTGCTTTATTTAGGACTGGCTTATCCTTCTTGTTCTTTGCACAAATACTCATTTGTGCAAAGGATCTGCCAACCCCAAAATAGGAGCTCCCTGGAAAGGCTTCTTGGAGTGAAGCCTGTCACCAAGGGAAGTGCGGAGGCTGTATCGTAGATGGTTCCTTCCCAGCAACTGGATGATAGGCAGAAATGGAGCAGGCTAAGAGCTGCTTTTTCCTGCTTCCCAGGACAGCAGTGAATGGGACTAACGGGTGTGTTCAGCCCCCAAGTGTAACAAAGGACTCCTCCCGCAGGCAGCCTCTTGAGGCACACAGGTTGAATGGAAGCACGACTGGTCTGTGTTGGAACGAATCGGTGGTTTCAGCTGCTTCTGCAACTGTGCTGGAACTTTGTACCCTGAGAAGCTGTGGCACAAGCAGTTGGGATTGGATGCCATGCTGCGTGGTGGCTCATGTTGTGCCAGGCTGAGCAATTAGAGCTCATCCACTGAATAAAGCAGGCTGTGGCCAGGCTTCTTGGCAGGGTGTGACTATTGTATGGCAGATGGTACCCTGAGTGTAATGGACTAAGAAAATATTCTGAGTGGGGAAAATGTCACAGCTAAAAATGCCACCACAGCTGACATTCTCTGGAAAAGTAGAGGCCAACTGAAAAGGCCCTTTATGCAGACAGTGGGTAGGAGCAAAAATGAATTAATACTGTCATGAGATTTTTTTTCTTTCTTTTTTCTTTTCCTTGCATTCTGAGTCAGTTGATGTCTTGGACTTGTGAGGTGTGCTTCACCCTTTGTGGCATTAACCAAATAACAATGAGAGGCAAGGGGCGGGTTTTTATTTTGTTTTTAACAAAGGAATACAGAATGAAAACAAAAACTGAAGCACCAGGTTTTTCTGTCAGGGGAGTTAACACAGCCCCTGGTGAATTGCCATATGCTGACTGGGATCTGAGACAAAATGATCAGAGATCAGAGAACACAAAGATGACCAGTTGTATTGATCAATTCTGATTTGCAAAGCAGAGAAACACCCAGACCATGGAGGTAGGAAATGTACCATTTTACCTGGAGTTTATGGGGAAAACCTATTTAGGATTTCTTGATTTAAAAACTGCTGGACTTTTGGAACTTTAACAGAAGTATTTCACAAAACTCTGCTGTGTTTCATGTGTGTCCCTTTTCAGTGCCTGTAGGTATAATGCACATAAAATACATTCTGGATACTGCAGATGAATACACATGTGATGACTGTTAGTATTTGCAGGGTAGGAGTCTGAGTCAGTAGGTGTGTTAGAAACACCTGGAAGAGAGAGGTGCTTATGCGAGGAACCACACAGAACTGCAGACTCGAAAGCAAACTGTGGCAGATAAAAGCAATTGGTGCTTTTTTAACTTCTCAATTACTTTTTGTTGCTTGTCAGTCTATGGGTACAACAGCTGTGAGACCCTTTTAATTCACCTTTTGAAAGGAAGAGTAGTTTTTAAACTAAAATTTTGTTTCTTTCTCTGCATTATTTTCCACCTTCAGGTCATACAGGTGTTCCTTTGCTGTCTCTCTGCGTGTTCTTTCTGCAATCTTCCATTTCAGTGCTCAAGGCAGGGGTGGCAGCAGCAGCTTGACTCTCAGTCAGGCTGGGGCAAGCACGGGAGGAGGTGGCTGGCAGATTGTACACTTGTTCTCCACCTCTGTTTTGAGACAGGCAGTGGGATGCCTCTAGCCATCAGCCTTCCAGTTAGCCCATGTGCATTTGTAAAAATAGCAATTGAAAGTGCCTGGCTGAAAACCAGGTTTAGTAGAAAAGTATTACAGTGTGCTTACTACATTATTCTGATGTAAAGAATTTCTGCAGTCCTAAGAATAACCTTTCTTTACATAGCTTAAAAAAAACCAACCCTGTTACTGTGCCTTTTCTACTTTTTTTCCAAGCAATATCTTGTTGTAAACTATAGAATACAGCTTTCTTAGAGAAAGTGTTTCTGTTTTTCTACTGAAGAATTGATGCTCTTTGTTACAAATTCATGCTGTAAATGTGTAACTTCTGAAAGATTAAAGTTTATCTCTTGCCTGAGAAAGCAAAGGAGTCCAAATTTCAAAGTTTTCTTTGTACATTTATCTTAAGTTTTAAAGATTAGAATTGTGGACAAGTAGGAGGATATGGAATAATAACATTCCAGAGGAGATTTATGAGCCCTGAATTTGGCATTTGTCACCAATGTTCAAGTTCCTAAAGTTTCTCTTATTTTTAAGCCATTTATTTACTTTGTCTGTAGTCAAATTATCATAAAACTAGGAAACACTTTATCCACATATCCCATTATCAGAGTGGTTCTAATAACAAGTGATTACAGTAATTTTTTAAAATCAGATCCTGTAAGTAAAGTCTGTAGTATCTGTGTTCATCAGGATAAAAAGCAGCAATTTTTCTTTTTTTTTTTTTTTTTTTGAAGAGGACTTGATCTGACTCTGCACACTTGGATGCCACTTAGGAGCAAGTTCTCACTGTAAAAGCACAAGGAAGAGTGGGTGGAAGGTTGTACAGCCCTTTAAGAAGGAACTGAAATAAAACCCCTTTTACAGTTGTGTTAAACTTACCATATGATTCACAGAACTTACAGTATCTTGAAGACAGGCTTTTGGGTGTGGGGAAGGTGCACCTGAACACAAGCTGTGATGGATGAAAGGGGGCTGTGCTGCTCTGCTCCAGCAGTGAGATACTGTGACATATCAATGCAGTGCATTTCTTAGAGGTGAAGGTATGATAGGCAGAATTTTTGTATCCACCCATTTATGTATTTTTGGTAGAGAGCCAGTTTCCTCCCAAAGCAGCTGTAGTTACTGTAACCCTATGTAAACTGTCATTAGCTTAAAAGGAGCTTAGAATGATGTTGCTGTTTCCCATATCGTAAGGGCAGATTCATCTCGTACATCCTGCATAAGACTTAGATACTCAAGTCTCAGGCATGCTCTGCTTGTTGCCTTCATCTCCAGCCTTGTGTGTGACTGTGATGGAGGAGAGGCCATAGGCTTGTGCAGTTGGAGTAGGTTTTGGAGTCAAGGGACCTCTTGCTTGGAATGTGTTTTTTCTATCGGTAGCTTCATACCATGGCACTTCATCCTGCAGGTGGGAGACAACCTTGTGCCCTGCCATGTGGTGCAACCCATGAAGCTTTCTGCGTTGGGCTGAAAGAAGGTAGAAAAGGTCTTCACCTTTGTGCCCATGGGCTCAGACAGGCAAACAAGCTATAGCATGTCGGTGGCTCTGCAGCAATTGCAGCTCTACAGCTCCTGTCCTTGGAGAAACAGAAGTGTGCCCTTCTGGGTGTCTTTGTCTGTACAAAGCAGGTTGTACTACATTGTATCATGACTTTTGCATGTAGGCACACCACGCTTCTGTATGATAATGTTGTCCCTCCTGCTGACAAAGCTGTGGACAATCCTCTTTCTCCATAAGTGACACAAGGGAGTTTACTCTCCACCCTCACACTTTGGGGCTCTTCTGGCCTCTGTCCCCCCAGCTCTGGCATGTTGGGCTGGCTCTCCTGCTAGGGCAGGGGCACAGCTCCCTTGAACCATCTGTGGAGCTCGGCTCATGTATATGAATGGTGGCTATGATCTACTATTGTTAGTGTTCCCAGGTGATACCTGTCCAGATGCTGTTACTGTCAGTAGGTGATAAGAAGCCACAGTTTTGTCCTTAATCTGTTTCTTTGTAATGTTGTGATGAGGGGAAAAAGGTGAAGAAGCATCTTGCCTCCTCTGACTTCTGCTGGTATTTACTCATGGATGTGATGAGTTGTCATTTTCTAGTTCATGTGATAAGTGACAATTTCCCTTCTCCCCATTGCAACCTTGCCAGTGTATTTACTGCATGTAGATACAGATCTGTGTTCGTTTCCCTAGCAGATGTCACAGCGATTGAGTGCAAAATCTGCTTGGGGTCATGATTATAACTGAACTGTTCTCCAGGAAGGGGGGGGAGATGAATACATTGGTAATTTCTGCTTCTGTTACAATACTAGAGTTTGTATTTCAGAGTTTTAACTCTCCATGTTGCAGAAGGAGGCAGTGTGCAACTGTTTTAAACATTTCAGAAATTCTGTAGGAACAAAGATAAATAAGAGAAGTGTCTGATCCTAAAAAATAACTTTGTTCTATGCTGATTTTTACGAGACTCTGAACAGCCAGGCAGCAGCATAGAGTGCATGCTACTATTTCTAAGGTGTTTTAGGCAAGGCCATATGAGATGTGCTGACTTCCCACTGTGAATTCAAGGTGATGCTTCCTGTGCATTACCTAAAGGTGTTTAGGAATTGACTTTATATTCAGTGCCATCTGATATTTAGATGTGAAAGTGTCTGAGTAGAATGCCAATACTACTGTTATTTAAAGTAAAGTTTAGTTATATGCAGCCTCCTATTACTCAGGATTTTACTGAGAATGCTTATCTCCTTTCTTTCACTTCTGCATCCAATTTACATGGAAAACATCATTCTCTGCTGAGGAAGTGGCTCAAGGAGGTTTGGCGTTCTTGTAATAACAAGCCAGGGGCACCACTTCCTCCTTTAGAATACAAGTAATTATATAACTGCAGCGAAGTAATACGGGAGCCAAGTTTAAAAAGAATAAATGGCAATTATTAGCTGTGCCCATTGCTGCTGCTATGCTGTTGTTTCATGGCTGTGTAATTGATGTGTGTGACCATGATGCGCAGTCTCTGGCTTGTGTGCATGCTCGATGCCTCTGCATCCTTTCAGGAGTTCCCAACTGCCTGCTCTTTTTGATTGTTAGGAGTAGATGCTTACAAAGCAGTGTGTCCCCAGCTGGCCCTGAACCAAGGCTTCTCGGGCCTAATGGAAATAACCCTCCTTTAATAAAGTTATTGTCAGTGGAGATTGCCACCTTCAACCATTTTGATATCCTTGGCACAAAGGAAATGCCATCTCCTTCTGGAGGATTAAGCAGCATTAAAGCTGTCTGTGAAGATTAGCACACTGCTGGGTGGTTGGTTTTTCTCGCCTGCCACCCTTGAAGGAATTACTGCTCCAAAGGGGTGCCCCACAAGGGGAGAGCTGTACTGCAGACTGTCAGCCATCAGCTTTGTTTCTTTCCCGCTCTCTGCAAAATGCCTGCATCTGAAAAATCAATTTCACCTGCTGCTTGGAGAGGATGTTCCTGTGCTTGCATTTGGCACTGTGCAGCAGCAGTCAAAGGACTGATTGCACCACTGCAGCTCTTGGAATGGTGGGCCTTCCTCCCAGTTCTGCTTTCTGGGACTGGGAAGCAGTGTGGATGCCAGGCTGAGCTGGAGCAACTTTTGTCCCTGTGCACCAGGACTGCATTTGCACTGTTGCCAGTTTTCCCAGTTTGTGGGGGAAATGTCAGAGACAAGCTTTCTGGGTCCCCAGGGTGTTGGGTGCACCAAACCTTTTCTTGAGAGGTTACCAATGAGACAGATCCACCTCCTTCCTGGTAGGCTTGCTCTTGAGACATCTGCGTGTCAAATGTAGTCACTTGTAGTCAGAATATTTTGTAGTATGTGGATCCTTCTCCAAACAAGGGCTGGATCACCTGTCAAACGCAAACCCTTTCAAGTACCTTTCTCTTTATCTGCATTTTGGCTGGTGACCGTGCTGCTTTCTATTTGCTGAAATGATCCTGCCAAGAAATCACTTAGGCAGCTTTGCCTTTCCTAGGTGCAGTGCCTGAATGCCTCTTTCTTACAAAGAGTGATGTGAAAAGTTTAGAGAAATGAAGGTACCCTTCCAGATCAAACTCTGGACATGTGAAATCCTGCTATCCTCCCCAGAACCTGCCTCAGACATTCATCATTCCCACCATTTCCAGGGACTAGAGATCCTTTGCATCTTGGGAGAGCTGCTTGTTCCCTGGCAGCTTGTCGCAAGTGTGAGTGCAGGGGTGTATGTCAGGCTTCTGGTGCTCACTGCAAGGAGTTACCCTGCAGGAGGGTAGGAAGTTGAAGAATGGGAGGAAATTGGAGGAAAGGCCAAAGGGAGGCTCAGGGGCATTTCAGATCAGAGAAACATAGCCCCTAGTGTGGAGTGATTTGTGTTCATCCGCATGTTAAGGAAGAGCAATCTGTCAGGCTCCCCACGGTCCTCTTGGGCAGGATTTTTTCAAAGGGCTGAAGCTGCTTTCTTATCTCTTCCTGCTGAAGACTACTCCTTATCCTGATATATGCAGCTGGGTGCTAAAACACCCCGCTATTTCACTCCCACACAATGTGCTCGATCACTTGATTTTTATGTAATGGAAAGCACTGAAGAGTATGAGTCTCCCAGGCATGGGGTGGGGGGCAGAAAATCTTGCTATTAGTGGTATGAGAGGAGGGAAAAGGGCTTTGTACACAGGAAGAATTTCACTTCTACAAAGCTGAGACAGATTTTTTTTTTATTATTTTTTTTAATTTGAATATTTTAAAGGATTGTGGATTTCCATACATATCTGCAAAGAGACACCCGAAGTGTGGACACTTAAGATTTGCAGGCACCAAGCTCAGATTTCTTAAACTGACAATTTTTTCTGGATCAAGATGTTGGTAAATTCCTATTTTCTGGCACAAGGTATATTAGGTGTTAATGGGCCTGGAAAGGAAGCTAAAGAGGAGGGTAGAAAAAAACGTTTCCTATTTCTCCTGTCAATTTATAGGTTGGCCAGACATGGTTAGGAAACAAAAGAGGCCGTGCAAAGGCCTTTCTCACTGCCTTGCTAACAAGGCCCGGCTGGGGAAGAGCCTGTCTCCAACTCTGGGCTTCCAGCCTTTTCCCCTCTTGGCTACCAGTCTGCCTTTGCAAGGCAGAAGCAGGAGTTCCCCTTGTTACCAGCCCCTGTCTTTTGTTTCTCTATAGACCAGGCTTCTGCTGTTTCTCTTTGAGTTGGTCATGGTGATAATGAAGTCACAAATCTTTCTGGAGCTACCTGCTCTGCTTACCCCCCTGTTTGAAAGCTCCTTGTGAATATGTGTCTGTTTTTCTCATCCTCTGGGCCATCCTTGTACTTGAAATGTCTGTGCGGTTTCCCTCTGTTTCATCAATTAGCACGTGTAAGAAATGGGATTTGTGCAGGAAAACAAAGGGAAAGTTTCCCTGGATGGCTGATGCTTGAAGGAATGCTCTGAGATTGTCTGATGAAAATTGTTCTGGAGTCTTGAGGTGTTAATGTTGTGCGCTCAGCAGTTTAAAATAAGCTGATTTTATACGGGTGAACTTCCTATCTGATTACTGAGAGGCAAAGTCTGTGGTCAGGGAGCTTTCTGCAGCCCTGGTTTTGTACTGAATAGCAACGACATTTCCGTACCACTGCAGAAGTGTTCCTGAATTGTCTGGCTGGGTAGAAGAGAACAGCACTTGCACCTCATTTTGGCTCCCACACACAACCCCCTTGTCTAAGGCCTTATTTTGAGTGCAGCCTAACACCTTTGCATTTGATCCTGCCCTCGTTGAAACCGATGGGAGATGGCTTATCAGGAGCAGCAGACAGCAGGACTGGGAACCTGGGTGGATATACTCCCAAGTGTGCAGTGTAGAGTATTTCCCTGTTCAGGTATCAAGCACTGTTGAAAGGGGTCTCCCTTATTGTTCAGCAGCAGATCTGAGCGAGTCTCTCCTGTTACTCTGTTATTTTCTAAATCTGCAAAAGCAGCACGTGCTGTATTTTGGCCAGATGAGCAGCGGGACCTTTCTGCTCCTGTGCCAATGAGGTGTCATTGTACTGGTGGTTTCCAGTGGGTAATTCCACCCGCCACCTACCTTGCCAAAAGACAGCTTGGAGGAGGAGAAAATAATGATGTAATGATGTAATGTAATGATGGTGGTTCTTTCCCAATGAAACAAGAACAAGCAGGGATATCCATCAAACTGTTAGTCATGCATTTTATGTATATATATACACATATATAGCATAGTATATGTGAGTGTGTATGTGTATCAACTATATTACACTCACACCATCTGTGAGCATCATCAATATCAGGCTTCAGAATAATAAGAAAAGTAGCTCATGGGATGTAAATGTATATCCAGTAGAAATTGGCCCAGCAAGCAATTTTGCTAATAATCCTTGTATTTAGTTTTTATGAAAGATATTAAGATTAGTGTGGCTAGCTAATAGATTCTGCCTCTTTAACTGAGCTCCTTTCTTTGTAGTCCTGTGAAGTCCAGAGGGTATTTTTAATCATCTTTAAATGTTGGTTGTTTAAAAAAAAAAAAAGTGAAATTAAAGGGTATTTTGGGATGTAGGTCTTTCTTTAAACACATTCCTCGTAGGTGGGGAAATCTACAATCCTTTATACCATAGATGCTCAAGCTCCATTAATGTGTCTTTGCATCTTGTGCATCATTTGCACGCAAGCGCAGAAGGCAGTAGCATCTTACAAACGTGTAAAAAAGCTACCTGATTTTTAGCACTTCCTCAAATGCAGAGCAGAAGCATGCTGCAGCCATTCTGAGTGTGGAAGCGTGAAAACTCGCTTGAGAATTAAGCCAGAGGAAGTTTTGATTCTGACCGTTTCTTAAATGTGTAATGCCCAGGGAATTTAAAAGTCTTTAATAAATGTATGTACTCAGTCTCTTATCAAAGATGAAGATACAGAGGAACAGATCTTCAAATGTACTGTGACTGTGCGTGAGATCCCACTTAATGTTTAAAAATGTTTTGAGCATGTGCAATATACTTCTGAAAACCAGGAAAGCATATGGCATTTGAGTGTTAACAAAGCAGTGTCTTTGCTGCAGTTTGAAAGAGGGAGATAGCAGCTTTGGCTTCAAATAAGACATTCCCTGAGCTAAACTAATTTCTGGTGTAACATTACAAAAGTCAGTGTGGTAAACTGGTCTTCAGGGTTAATTCAGTTAAGAAATTACATGGAGAATTTTATGCCCATAAATTTATTTGGGGGGTTATGTTTTACACATTTTTTTTTTCTCCTTAGAATTGGACCATTTAGACTTCTTCTATGTTTGTCTGACAGTACATTATTTAAAAGTGATTTGCAACAGTGTCTTGAGGCCAATTGGAAGTTACTCTCTAGCATTGTAATGAACGAAAGCAGACAATTTTTTTCTGAGCAGAACTATTCCTCCAGTCCCTTGGAGGAGAGAGGCAGTGTTCTGTACGCAAGGCTCTGTCCCAGACTGTTTTCTTCACAAAGGGTTCCATGAACTGTAAATGTGTCTTCAGTAATCAAATGTGCCTTAATTAGTCCTGAACGCTGCTCAATATGCTGTCAGTGTTCAAAAAGAGCAGATACTTGTTTCTGAAGAAGAAAATGCAACTTTGATTTGTATTTTAGGGCCTTGTCTCTGCTGCTTGGGCAGAAGCAGGCTTTGAGGGCAAGTAGAGGCAGAAATTTGAATGCAGAATGAGATTTTGAAAAAAATAAAACCACAACCCTTCCTTAAAATCCATTCAGAATCTACCATTATCAAATATATGTAAAATTTCACTATCCATCCACTTTGACTCCACACACACACGCCCATTAACTAGGCATTAGTGTTTCCCCATGTGGCTCTTCACTGATGCTTACTTCTTCCCAGCTGATTTTATTTAAAATGCAACTACGCAACTTCTGGTTCCCCAGTGTCTGTTCAGAGATGTAATACCTAATCTACAAACCATCTTCTAGGATGAGGGAGAGAATTCCTCTCTGTACTCCTCACTCCTGGTACAGATGCTTCCCACTTTCCCCTGCCAAATGTGCCTGTACACCGAGGATTTCTGTGGGACTAAAAAAGAGGTTATCTAGCACCTTCCCCCACAAAGTCAGAGGGTAGCGGGCCTCTTGGCCAGAGTGTCACCCTTGACCAGGAGTTTTCTGTGCTCCAGGATCTGCTGTGGATGATAAGGCTCATACCCCAGACACTTGCTGTCGTGTTGCAATGCAGATGTGCAATTAAATTAGTTGTGGAAGTAACTTGGGTCGTGGCTTCTCCTGTGCTGGTGCCTCTTTTTGTGCTTTTCAGGCGAGCTGTACCATCCCCAGCCCAGCTTGTGCCAAGCTGCAGCCCGGCCAGGTGGGTCTGGTCTGGTTCTCTGCTGCAGCCGCTCTGGAATACCATGAGGAAGGAGCAGGCTGTTTCTTTCTGCCTTAGCTTTGCAGTACTTTGCTCAGAACTTGAGTGCTTGGGACCAGAGGTCTGACCTGTTGATAGAGGAGCAAGCACAGGCTGTCTCTGTCCAGCCTCATGCAGGCTTTGCTCAGCCTCCTTGCTGCGTGTGGGACCTGTGAGGAAGCGAAAAGATCATGACTGCCTTTCTGTGAGTGGGGCAGGCTTGGGGAGGTGGCTGGCTTGTAACGATCATGTGGGAGAGACTTGCTGGGATGAGATCACTCATGACTTGGCAAAAATAACACCCAAATGCCATTGTCCGCAGTTGACTTCTTGCACTGTATTGACTGAAGCGGAGCATGAAGCCTGCCCACGGGCTGTGCAGGATTGTGCAAAAATGATCATGCAAATAATATACTTGAGTCTCTTATTGGCCTTCATCTGTACTGAAGGGTCTCCCTTTCCCTTTCTGTCAAATCTTTTCCTTAAGGCCACCTCTCTGTTTATGCCTTAGCAGTGTCTGCAGCAATGATACATATGACCTGTGCATTCTTCAGTGATTTTTTTCTATATAAATCTTTCTGATGCATTAGTTTGATATAAAACAATCTTAGTGGCCTTGGCACTCAGCATGAGGCTTCAGAGCCACAGGGAGAAGGGCCTGTCTGTTCACAGTGCCCCTTGCATAGCGCTGAGTTCAGCAGGCAGCTCCTCCGACACGGTTCCACTGCACAGCTGAGGAAGGCAGCAGCTTGCTCTGGACTGATGGCAGCAGAGTGATGAATTTGCCTGGAGGTTTTTTGATCTGTGGCACTCATGGGCACTGTTGAGGTGGCAATGGAGGAACAGGGTCCTCATGCAAACATTGCAAGCCCCATGTGCAGGAGCGCTCCCGTCTCTGCGGTGGTGGGCCGTGCTTTGCCTGCCAGTGCTGTGAGGTCAGACTGTGTAGGAGCTGTTTTATGTAGCCTTGTTTTCCAGAAACGTAAGCGGCAGCAGCGGGCCTGCCAGCATTAACTGATCGCTGTGCCGCTTTGGGCTTTCTGTGCTTGTTTAGGTTGATGACAACTTTGGGCATTTGACCACCGTGGTCTTGGTGTGAGCCACAGCACGCTGGGGATGAGAGAGGACAGGCAGGCCCTTGCAGACCACTGGCTGCATGTGCACTTCAAATTCTCTCCACAGACAGCAGTAAAACACTTGGCTTTGGCTGATTTGATGGAGGTGATCTGCTGGAGAGCAGCTCCATGGAGAAGGACCTTGGAGTCCTGGTGGACAAGAAGTTATCCACAGGACAGCAATGTGCCCTTATGGCCAAGAAAGCCAATGGTATCCTGGAGTGCATCAAGAAGATTGTGTCCAGCAGATCGAGGGAGGTCCTCCACCTCTACTCTACCCTAGTGAGACCTCACCTGGAGTATTGCATTCAGTTCTGGGCTCCCCAGTTCAAGAGGGACAGAGATCTACTTGAAAGAGTCCAGTGGAGGGCTACGAGGACAATTAAAGGAATGGAGCACCTGCCTTATGGGGAAAGGTTGAGAGAGACCTGGGGCGTTTTAGCCTGGAGAAGACTGAGAGAGGATCTAATTAATGTGCATAAATATTTGAGGGCTGAGTGTCAAGAAGAAAGGGGCAACCTCTTTTCACTTGTGCCCTGTGACAGGACAAGGAGCAATGGATGCAAGCTAGAGCACAGGAAATGTGAAATATTTAATATCCACCTCAATATGAGGAAGAACTTCTTTACTGTAAGGGTTACAGAGCACTGGAACAGGCTCCCCAGGGAAGCTGTGGAGTTGTCTTCTCTGGAGACTTTCAAGACCCATATGGATGCGTTCCTGTGTAACCTGCCCTAGATTCTAAGGTCCTGCTCTGGCAGGGGGGTTGAACTTCATGATCTCCAGAAGTCTTTTCTAACCTCTAACATTCTATGATTCTGTGATTTGGGGGTTTTATTCCCTTTATGTGACTGCTTCTGCTGTGAGAAGTGGAGATGTTACCAACCACTCATCTGTGTTTTTGCAGCACCTCCTCTGTTCCTTGATTATGTTGGTTTTTTGCTGTCACTTTGCATGTGTATACTATTTTCAAATGTTTGTGCCCCTCCTCTTTTTTTTTTTTTTTTTTTTTTTTTTTTTTTTAATTGCTTTGCAGCATTGGGAAGAGCTTGACAGGTTTCTTTTGCCTCTTTTTTTAACTTGGGAACATGAATTGTTATCTTCTTGTACTTTGAGGGTTTTTCCTTCAGTCTCACAAAGGAAGATTCTTCCTCACATCTAAACTTCTGTTTTTTGTGTTAATTTTTTTTTTTTTTTTTTTTAATCTTTTGAGGAGGTTTCTAACAAAAGTGGGGTTAAATCAAAAGCAATACTTGTCAGATAGAGATATATTCTTCATCAGTATGAAATTACTTGTTCCCCACGCAGAGGGAGTGGGGAAGCAGTTCGGTGTGGTTAGTGTAGTTTGAGTAAGGGCCTTGGCTCAACCCATTGCCTCTTCTTGCTGGTTTTTGCTCTGTGGGTAGCCTGGCCTGTGTGTTCTGGTGGGACCTTGTTTTCTGTGTCTTGAGGAGGGAAAAGACAATGCTCTATGGGTTTCCTTTTCACTGTTGGGGTGGGCTTGCTGTTAGAAGGGAAGAGAAAGCCGTTTGTTACAATTTTGTTCCTTTGCTGAGTGCACGGGGGGTGGGGGGTGGGCTTCTGCCCTTTAGTGTTTAGGTGCTACCCCTGTGGTTAAGGAGACCCCGATCTGAAGAGCTCAGGTAGCCGGAGGCCATGCGTGGCACTGTCAGTGCTTCTTGCAAGAAGCTCCTTTTTACTGACAACAAAAGGACACATCTTTACTGTGTCTTTTTCTGCTGCATCCAACAGCTACAATAGCGGCTTGTTCAGCTGCCACAGAATAAAAGTCTGGGTTTCATTTGAATTTTCGAGGTTGCCAAAAGTGCCTTTATTATTTTTACCTCTTCGCTTTCTCTCCCTTATTCTTCTCCATAGACACTTCATCCCCCGGCGGAGCCCGAGAGAGAGGAAAGAAGAAAAGGACAAAAACGAGAGCAGGCGCCAGGTACCGCACCTGGCACCACTCGTGCGGGTCGATCGCTGCCGCCGCGCCCGGCGGGGCCAGCCCGGCCGGGCCGAGCCGCCTCGGCGCAGGAGAGGGGCGGGGGAGGGGAGGGGGAGCGCGCTTAGAAAGGAAACCCCGCAATTTCGCGCGCGCTTCCTCCTTGCGGTGCAAACGCACAAAGAGACGGGGCTGCGTTGGGGGAGGGAAGGAAGGAAGGAGGGGTTCCCCCGGAGGCGGGGTCGGGGCGGCAGCGGAGCCGGGAGCGGCGGAGCAGGAGCCGGAGCCGCGGCGGAGCGGGTGGCAGCGCGAGCCGCCGCCATGGAGCCGGGGGGCAGGCGCGGGCGCCCCGCCGAGGAGGGCCCGCGGCCTGAGGAGGAGGAGGTGGATCCCCGCATCCAGGTGAGGCCTGACGGCCCCTCCGGCCGGGCGGGGGTGGCTTCATTTCAAATGTGCTTTAATATATATAACGTGTGTATTAACTGTTACGAGGATTGCCTTTTATTTTTCTCCTCTCGCTTTTCTGGCATATGTACGTACGTATCGCGCGCGTACCGGCCCGTCTGTTGGCGCGTGCCGCGCGGCGGTGCGGTGCGGCCGCGGGTGTCCGGGGCCCGCTGGCAGCGGGGGAAACGGCCCCGGGCGTCCCGGCTCTTTGTTACCCCGCGGCTCCGGGCTCCCTGGGGCGACCTTCCTTCTCCTCTTCCTCCCACTGACCCCCCCCTCCCCTTTTATCTTTGACCATGACAGCGTGACCTTGCTCGCGAAACAGGGCTGATGCTCGGAAATTTGTAAATGGGGGAAAACATCCATTTATTTTTATTTTTTCAAATTTGCTTTTAAAAAAGGAGCTTTAGTAGAAGCTGTTATTTCCTCACAATGAATGCCTTCTGAGATGCTTCTTATTCTTGCGTGGTCTCTAAACAAAGCTTTTCACCCCCAAATCATATCTTAACCAATTGCCTGGTGCAAACTTGAGCACGCTGTGGTCCCTGAAATGAAATGTATTTTTAGATCTCTGCAGGTTTATGGGGTTTGCCTCTAGCGTTGCTGGGGACCATTTCTCACGAGTGAATATAAGCATGTGTGTACATTGCTGAGAGGCCGGATCTTTGGCATAGGGCCCTCCTTGCTGTAATTGCCATTCTTTTCTCCATCGTGAGCGTTCCTTTTCCAGGGCCGAGCAGAGCAATTGCAAAATTCACGAAACACGGTTACGCAGAACGAGGCCCTCAGCTAAAAGCTGGCCCGTTACTGCCCTGATTTTGGGAAGCTGTGTTCTGTTAGTGCCTATTGATACAGTTTTGTCCTTAGGTTCTTCAGCTTGAAACATGTTTTCCACGTACCTGATCTACACTTTGTTGGTAAAAGAGCGTTTTTGTGGAGTTTTCTGTTTGGTTGAAAAAAAAACAGGCTGCTGCTGTGTCTGCTTCTGTGAGAGCCGTAGCATTCTTAGCCTTTTAGCAAAAGGCAGTTAGGCAATTTCTGTATGTCTGTTACAGAAAACATGGAATTGCAAATATCTTCCAAATCCCAGGAGCGAGGAATGAAATCTGACCTCCCAGGATAAGAAAACTAAACTGTTGCAATTAATTCCTTTCTGATTGTAACCAGAGTAATTCTTGTAATCTAGTGGGAAATGGCTCAAGTGACAATCAATTTACAGTGTTGGGTTTATACAGATAAACGCTTCGAGGCGGATACTGTTACACCGTTGAAAATTAAATAATGTTGAATTGGAGAGTGCTCCTGTTGAAATCGTAGGATCTCGCATGGAATGACACATTGCTCAAATAAAGAAGGCTGTTGGAGCCTGCTCCTGAGGGTTGCTTTTTGTGGTCAGAAAGTCATTAAGAATGAGCTTTGTTTTTTATGGTAACTTCATTCATGCCAACACCACCTCTACTAAATATTTATTCAAGGGATTTAACACCTTTGTTTTTGCTGTGAAGAGATCAAAATGTTGGCAAGAAGACAGACTAAGTAAACATAATCATATGTCCCATTGAGTGGTTGTGTTCTAAAATGTTTTGCCAAAATCCAGAGTAAAATGCCTCTCACGCTGCAAGACATATTTCTTATCAATGCCATGCTTTCACTGTACATCTCCTGCAGTAGTACTAACTTATGCTAATTTTTTTTGGGGGGGGGGCGGGGTGTATCCCACTGGAAATGAGCAGATACTGGTTGTATTGCTTAAGACAGAACTTACTGTACCTTATGTTTATTTTTAATAGAGAGGAATAAGCCAGCACAGGAAATGTACTGCCTCTAAAGTAAAACTATATAGCTTCTCCGATTATTTTTCTAGTAAGTTGCAAAATAGAAGACCAGTAGCAAAGCTATTCTAAATGTCTCAAAGTTTCCTCTTTTCACTGAATTCATAAGCCACAGGCCTTGTGAGTTTTCAGTGGAGATGCTGAATGAGCCTTCTTAGACACCTTTTTTCCACTGATTTCTTAATATGTGTTTGGCTTCTTTCTAGGGGGAGCTGGAAAAACTAAATCAATCTACAGACGATATCAATCGGAGAGAGACGGAGCTGGAGGTACATAATTCATCTTTGCATTTTCCTTTTGTGCACGTTGGATGTTGTGAGCAGCAGAACAGTATTTTTGAGTTAGGTTCCCTCCAGAGTTGTGCCACCCTGAATGGCAATTTGGCAGACAGTCTGGTGGTGATTTTTTTTTTTCAAGGTGTGAATTGAGCTAACAGCTGGAACAGAAAGGGAGGAAGTAGAGGGAAGCTGATGGTGTAAAAAAACCTATGTGGAGAACCCCACCCAACTGCCAAAACCTTTTTTTAGGTTTTGAAACTAAACTTAGGCAAGTTTTGTTTTTACAAGTCACTCTTGGTTTTGTGTTCTTGTGATTACAGACAGTGAAAGTTTATTTGGTTAAGAGGTCTTTGCTGTATAATCACCTGCCAGGATCTCCTTGGTGGCTATTTTTTTTAGCTTGTTAGTTTTGCCTTTTTTGTCCTCACTATATAAGGAAAATAAAGAAGGAGAGTTGAAGGAAAAGACTTCCTAGTTGGAAAAAGATATTTTCTTGGACACTTAACCAAATAGATTATAAACAGTATCTTCAGAATTTTTCTAAAGCTCCATATTTGAGCTTCAGCTACTTGATAGTTATTCTGGAAGGCTCACCATTATTGATCAACTAACAAATCAAAATAAACTGTTCTACTCGTGAGTCTAAATGTTCTTTTGTTAACTGCAAAACAAAGAAGGTAAAGCCAGTGGAAGTGTAAGATGAATATGCTACTAAAGGAAAATTGGCACAAAATGCTACTTTACTTCCTATGTAATTTTGATAACATTGCAATCTTTTGAATCCTGTATCAAAACGTGCTGAGATTGCTATGATGAACATACATAAGTACATATATAGATTTCAAAATGTCAGTCTGTTTAATTTTTTTAATAATTTTTTTTTTAATGTATGTATGTTTTCATGAGATGGGCATGGCATGACTCTTGGTAGTACTTGAAAATATTGGTGCATCCCCTGTATGCACCAAACAGAATACAAGGTTATGAACTATTTAAAAAAAAAACAGCAGCCTTGTCATGTGGCTGTTTTCTTCTCCCTACTTGTTTGCATTGTGCTTTGTGGCATGTAGATCATAAATTTATTGGCAAATAAACTTAGTGGAATGGGGGACTACTTGTTATGCAAAATTAAACTATATTTCAGCTGTGAAAACTGTTCAGTGTCACTAGCTTGATTTGAATTTTATGAGTGAACTTTAAAAATCAGTGTGCTACAACAGTACCAATTAAATGTACTTCAGAACTATTTATATACACATATTAAAAAAATCTCATTATTTTTATATATATATCTTTTCAGTCTCCTTATTTCATGCTGAGGTGCTGAAATTGAAAGATGGTGCTATGGATAGCTGCCGGGATTTCATTAATCTTGTCATAACCTTGCACTGAGGTATTATGAAGCAGATAGAATAGTAATAATAATGCAAATATATACTCATGAAATAAGTCCCGGTGACTTAAGATGGGATTTTTCTGCTTGATTAAAATTATTCGCGTGCTCAAGTGTTTGTAGAGCCTGGAGATTTGTAGCTACTCTGTGTATGATGCATGCTGAGCTCTAAAGGATGAAAGGCTCCTGGATGTATCATTGTAAATAAAAGGGCCGTATTTCCCTGTTAGCTTGATCTTACATTGTTGCTTACTCTTAAGAAATACGAGGTGTCAGGTAGTGCAGAGAGTAGGTATATGATGCTTTCTACCTTTATGTCATTAAATGTTTACTGCAGTACTTGCTGTAAGCAGTGTTTGATGGAATTAAGTTGAAATGTCATCAAGAGTATGCTTTCAGAATGTTTCCTCTTTGCTTTTAATCCAAAAAATCTTACTGGATTGAAGCCAGTTTGTGGTATCATGCAACTGCGTAATTTTTAATCTGGAAAGATTTTCATTACCTTTGATCTGCTCAGATCTTGAGGACAAATGTAGTGGGATGGTGTAAGCAAGGCTTAATTTATATACATGTTGATAAGTGTATTTTAAAGGACTCAAGACCTTTGCTGAGGAAAGATATTAAAACCCCCTAAACTTGTGGTTAGAAGAAAATCCCTGCATTCATACACTGAACAAAAAAAAAAAAAAAAAAAAAGGCATTGCCAAGCAGCCCTATAGAATAAATCCAGAGTTTGGAAATGGGAGTTTAGAACCGAGATCATTCTGTTTCAAAGGCTTCCACAATTCTTGAATGCTGCTGAAAATGTGAGTTTCTGTCAGAGCCATACTGAGTTTGCCTTTAAAGATTTGTTCTTTTGCTGTCATTAGCTGCTTTGGGTCCCCCTTGCTACCCCTTCCTAGTTTGTGGTGTTGCTGCTATTGGACAGTATTTCATTAGAAGAAAGTATTTTATTTTAAGCAGACAATGGAGTTAAATTTATCCTATTCTTCCCATACTGTTTTCTTCATCGTTGCAATATCCTATCACAGTTGAGTTAATGGGAACATAGTATCGTTAGGCTATTTACAGCACAGGGTTCTGATTGCCAACTTCCCTTGGCATTACTTTATGGTATGTACATCCCCCTGTTGAATTATTTCCAAGAATAACCTGGAAAAGCAATAGGAGTGTTTGAGTAGAAGATGTATTTCTTTGAAGGGAGTTCAGAAAAAGACACCTTTGTTTTTTGTGACTTGATGTGCTCTGTGATAATCAGGAAGAGTAACCTGGTGGCACCTCTAGTGCTGAGAGTCTGTTCTGGGCTTCCTGTAGCTTTGCACCATCACTCCAATGGGACTGATGACTGTCTCCAGTGCCAGTTGACTGGGAAAAAATGCTGTAGGTGCTTCTAAACCCCCTGCTTTTATTCTCACTGTGCCTCTGGTCTACATCTGCAAAATGGAAGTAAAAATGGATGGGTCTGGAATCAGTAGAGGCTTATAGGATTTTGAGACTGCGCTCTCTTGGTGTAGCCACAGACCTGTCTGTGTTTGAATGGTGTAGAAAATACTGATGCGTGCACTGCTCACAGAGGTGATGAAACAGGGATCTGTTTTATGTTGTTCAGCCTGCCATTTTTTATTAAAAAAAAAAAGTTCTGCACCCAAACTGCCATGTGGTCTGTTTTAAGTTGATCAGCCTGCCTTTTTTATCTTTTAAAATAAGCTCTGCAACCAAACCACCTGTGAGGGGGTGGATTTGAATATGTGGCATGACTTGAACAGAAGCTTTTCTTCATATAATTACTCAATTTTTTTGCTCTTTTGACCTCTCCTATTAAACACCGGAGAAATAGCCTGACCTGATGATGCTTGCAGCCTGTTCAGGAGTTGCTAAAGGGCACTGAGTGGCTGGTAGTTATATGCTGCGTTAATGTATTGCCTGTTAATGAATCTTTGATTAGGCTCGATTTAAAATCCATAATGCTGCTCATATTGAGTGCAACACTGAGCATTACTGACACAGCAAAAGGATGATAAGGGTCCTCTGAGGGATTTAACACTTGGCTTCATTAATGTCCCTGTTTACGTTTGAAGTGTCTGTGAAGAGGTGGGGGGTACATCTTGCAGTGGAGATACAAGAACGTTTTGACCAAATGCAAGTTAGAGCAGTGCCTTGCTATTTGAGCTTTTGTCCTGTTTATTGGAAATCCATCTCCATCCAAACTCACATCAGGAGTTGCAAATGTACTTAACAAATGTTCACGACTCGCCTGTCCAGAAACCCACACGTGTCTTTGACCTGCTCCTGAAAGTACAATTCAGATGTAACAAATTCACCCAGGGACCCTCTGGCAGCATTGAAGGGAGGGGAAATACAGCACATACCATTAAAATGACATCTGGAATCCCAGCTATCCCAAATGTGGGTTTTGTGAAGAGTTTTTGTTTCTCTGGAGCTACAAGCTTGCCAGTGTTTGTTGAGGGGAGACGGCTGCACATGAAATCTTGAGCTGAGCAGTGGTGCTTTCAGCCCTGCTTGTTGTAAGCATGGCCTGGTTAGAATCCTTCTTGGATGCCTGTCTAGATCCTCTAGTCCAGATCTGCAAGACTTTCTGTTATTTTCAGTCCTGGATTTATCCTAAAGGTCAACCCTGGGTTGGTGTTGGATAGAGTCCAAGGAAGGGGGTGTGTCAGCTGTGGTGCTCTTTCACTTGTGAGTCTTGGCAGCATTTGAACCCGTCTCAGAAGAGGAACAGCTATTTTATTTAAAGTTGTTCTTATTTTCTTGCTAAACTACTTGGTTCTGGGCTAAAGCCCAAGCTTTTGACCCTATCACACACAAGAATTTGAAGTAGACTTAAAAAAAAAAAGCCTCCATCTTTCAAATTTTAATAAAAAATAGCCTGTCAGTGGCAAGAATCTCATTCCAAGTGTGCTGCTTGGCTTGGGGAAACATCTGTCTGTAGAAACATCTGCTGCCTTACTAGCATCCTGGTGTGGCGTTTTCCAGTGTCCATAGAAGAGTGCACAGATAAGGGAGAAGCAACTCACTGGTTGTTGTTCTGCTGGCTTTTGGAGTGCGATATACGTGCATGATGGATTTGCCCAGCACTAGCAGGACACGTCTTCCTATGTCTCTTTATAATCTTGTTTCCATAGGAAATGGCATCTACGTGTGAATTGCTTCTTGTTTTGCCTTCTGCTTTCATCCCTGGATGAGTAAGGAAAGGCTCCTTCCTCTGCTATGGCTCTGGAAAGATTTTGTTGCCCAAGTGAGTCAAAGGGCTTTACTTGATTCACATCCTTGAAGCAGAGATGGGTTTCTGGCCTAAGGGAGGAAGGGTTAGGCAGATAAGCCTTGTTTTGGAAGGAGCACCCAAGTGCCTTCCCCTGCCTGCCTTCCTCTCCTATCTCCTAAGAGGACAAAAAATACCAGTATATTTGTAGTCTCAGTCTGTAACTGCCTACAGCCAGAAGGTTAGAGCAAATTCCAAATACCAATTTTTATTGTTCTTAGATGGCAAATTAGTAGCTATGTGGAAAAAAAGCACCAACCTTTTCTCTCACTTAAGAATTGAAAAGCTAGTTAACCCCTTCCCTACACTTTGTTTTTAAGGTTTTGTATCAGTCTGGTTTACTTGAACTGCTCAGGCACCCGAGGTTTTGAAAATGTCATTAACCTGTTTGGTGCTTTGAGGTAGATTCCTGTGCACATGCATGTGCTCTCTCCAGTGTAGGGAATTGGAAGGCCTACCTTCTTTCAAACTTGGGCGTTGTTGATGGTAATACTATTTCAACTGGGAAATGAACTTTTGCAGCTGGTAGGCCTCTGTAGCAGAGGAAAGCAGGTATGGATGCTGCCTGCCTCTTGGAAATAGATGAAGCCTGTCTCTCAGTCAGCAGTTTCCTTTCTTGTGTACTGCCCAGGCTGGTTTAGTGGATTGATGAAGGTTCTGCACATCAGATTGCCAGAAAGATCGCAGGACAAACTTTGTAAATGAATTTTAGATGTGCTTGGTACTAAGATGCTTCATACCTGGTTGACGTGTTAAGTTCATTTTAAAAGAAAATTGTTTGAAAATACACAGTTCGTGTGACGGGCAGAAATAGTTATTTGCCTGTCATCTGGCATCTGACACCAGCTCATCACCATCGCTCAGGAGAAGGGAGGACAAGCACACTTAACTCTCCAACAGGTGCAGCCTCAGTGTGAGATTGTATTTTAGTTGCTTTCCACACTTGAGGGTGGATCTCCAATGCACTGCAGTGTGGATGGCCTGTCATTAAGTGTGGTCTCTCCTGGTGCAGTAGCAGTGAGCTGCCCAGTAGTTACTTACTGGAAACAAATTCTGCTTTTAATAGTGAACTATTGCAGCAAAAGCATATATGGGGTCGAAGTCTGGCATGCTCCCTGAAACTGTGCTTGTGAAATCTGTCATTTGGAGAAGTGCTAAGGATTTCTTGGAAGAAAGCTGATGAGAGTGGAGCTCTTGCAGCTGTAGAACACAATGTTGAAGTGTAAACTGCAGCTGCTCACATGAAGCACTGAGTGCTGTGCCCGCTAGAGCACGTGTATGATGAACACACAGGTAGTGAGAGCCTGCTTAGTAAGACTAGAACTTAAATGAGAAATTTCAACTGCTACTGTTTTGTGGTTTGTTTTTTTTTTTTTTTTTTTTTTTTTTTTAAACCTTGAGATGTGCATTGAGGGTAAAGTGACTTAACTGACTTTTGTCCAACTTTAAAAAAGTTAATTATTATCTCATGTGAGCATATAGGAGGGAGAGAAGGTTGGAAATGTCAGCCTGTCAGCTTTCAGTATTGCCCTTCTGCTTGGAAAATCAGTAACAAGGTTTTCTTAAAAATGGTCACAGAAGATTGAGTCAATAGAGGGGGAAGTATTTTTTTTAAGTTGGTTGCATTGCTTCTGTTACAGTTCAGCTGATCTGTGATGTGTTCAGTGCAGCGATGAGAAAACCCAGGAAAGGTGGAGTGTGACTCGCAGGGTTTGTACCTAAGGCTGCACACTTGCTTTTGTCAATAACTAGTGTTTCTGCTGACAGAGGTCATCCTTCAAGAACTGAAATACAGAGAGTGAGGACTGTTCTAGAAGAGTTGTATGGCATATGCTGCTCTGTCTCAGTTTTTCTGATGGCAGCAAGTTGCAGGAATTATCTCTTCCTCTCTCCATTAGCCTTGTGTGCTAGATGAAGATCTGAATGAAGCAAGTTTGGTAGTTAAATAGTAACACTTGTAGGGAGGCACATCACACCAGAGGATCTGATCAGTAAGTTGAAGGTGGCGTGACTGTCTTCCTAACACAGATGTAAGTCTTCCCTCCTGCTGGAGACCATGGATGAGCTGCATTGCTGGGCTCTTCCTGAGCCTCTTAAGTTTTTGACGTGAGTGTTCTTACAATAAACACCGTTAAGAGGATTTTTGAACCATTTCACATGGGGGTCCAAGTGTCTCAGTGACAGTAACACAGGAAGCTGCACATAGAAGGAATTAAACTGATCCCCAAGTTACTGCCTTGACCACAGGCCCATCCTTCCCATTAAACCACAGATGCACTCATGTCATGTAAATAGCAAGTGGGCCAAGCCCGGCGCTGCTGGTGCAATTGCTGGGGTGCTTCTGACCTTTCCAGTTTCACATGAAGATTAAAAATAGCACTACACCTGTATTTCTTTTTTAAACTTCCCCAGGGTCATTTTGCACCATCCCAAGGCTGGTGACTTTTGCAGATGAGTACAGAATTTGGTGTTGGTTTGACTGGTCCGTCTTTGGGTTTTGGTGTGGTTTTTGTTTTATTTTGATGTTTTTGTTTTTTTTTTTCTTTTTTCTTGAACTCTAGTTGGATACTAGTCCTGACTTTCATAATGAGTAAGTGTGTATGTAATTATTACATGAAGAAAGTCGAGGTGGGTCTCTAAGCACAGATTTGGTAGTGATGGTTTCTTTGTTCCAAGTGCTTATCTTGCAAACAGGGGAAATTATTTTTTTCAAGTTATCTTTTATTTTTATGACTCATTGCACAGGACTTTTTTTACTTAATACATACACACTTATGTTTTTCTCCATTTGCTTTCCACAACTAGTGGAAACTAGTATCTTAATCTGCAGCTTTCACAAATAAAGTGAAAATCAAACTTTTGGGCTCACTCATTCAGGACTGAGTTTTTAATTTTGTTCCTGCACTTGTAAGAACTTTTTTTTTTCTTTTTGGTTAAATATACTTCAGTACTTAATGTTTTTCTTGCAATATAGTCATTGTGCTTGTAGTCTTACTTCACCTAGTAGTGAAACTCATTTTGAGCAGTGAACCATATACCATCCAGTACTTTAATTGGACATATTCAAACTCTTCTCATGGAGAAGATCATTGGCTCAGTACGTATTATTTGAATGATACATTTTGGGCTTTCACTAAGAAATCATATTATTGACTGCATTTGGCTTAATAAAATAATAAGTTAATATGCATTTAATTATCCATTTTTTACCTTGTTACCCATTTGAATATATCCTTAGAATAAATTGGGGTACCTTAAGAATCTAAAGCTGCTTGCATTAGACTGAAATATTACTGATGCTGGTTAAGGTTTTAGATAACACTAAAAAAGAAGCAAAGAAGCTTTTATTGAAGTACGTTGCTTTTTCTGTAAAAAGTATTGTTGCAAGTTTTTCTATTTCTGAGAGCATAGCGGTAGGTTCCAACGTATTTTAATTGTTCCAATGGATAAACAGTTGTGCATGCTAGAAATCCTCCACAATAATGACAAAAACCTCCTGAATTAGAGCACTTCTTTAAGCCAGCTGCTTGCTGATAATCAAAATGTCACTTCAGCAGTCTGTGTAAATCCTGCTCTCTAATTAGAATTACAGGGCTTGTCAAGAGCTCACATGGCCTTTCCTCTTCGTCCCCTTAAATCCTGGGCCAGATCCCAGCCTGAATTTGCAAGTCTGCAATAATTCCATTGATTCAGAGTCTGTGTTGGATGCTGAGATCTAAATCAGAATCACTTTGCTTAGAGGTGTAGAGCAGAGAAAATACTTGAATTGCTTCAGCTAATCATGTGAAGAGGGCAACTCATCCAGTTTGGAAGAAGCTGGAATTTACTTTTCTTTAAGTATAGTAAATAATAACAATCACATGGAAAGTAGGTGCCCTTACCCACTGATACAAGCCACAGCTGAAAAGATGGGCTCTTATAGCAGGAAGTCTTGCCATGAGGACCTGGAAGCTTTCTGCTGCTATTGAACTAAGTAGGGTGTGTTTATAGAAGAAGAGCTGACTTGAAAATATACCATTTGGGAAGCGTGCAGCTCTTGCTGCAGATTGCAGATCCTGTCCATCCTCACTGTGCTGTGAAATGGTGTCTCTGGGGGAACGGTACTTGGGGTGTGATGTGTGAAGGTTTAGGAGATGCTGATTCCAGCTGACTTGTCAGCCTGCTGGGGAGCTGTGGCCTGCCTGCTAGCCCCTTCTAGCATTGCCTAGGTGAGATGTCTTTGCCACTGAAGTCCCTCTCAGAACTTGTGATGCTGCTGTTTGTCTCCTCACTGAGGAAGTAATTTACAAGTTGTCCCCAGGAAACCCTGCATGGGCTGTTGCTTTGTATAAAAGCTGTCCTGGGAAACAAAGATTTAGTGTTCAAGATGCTGGCTTTTGGATGCGGTTCTGGGTTCCTGTTATTGCCTCCACTGAAGAATTCTGGTTTAGTCCAAATGACAGCAACTGTTTTGAATGTGTCAGCTCACATGTGAATTTAAAGAGGAACCTGAAGGTAGGGACAAATGGGTATAAATAAATCTTAAAGCTCTAACCTATCTTTGCCCTTTCTGTCTTTTCTGCAATGTTTTGAAGGATGCACGCCAGAAGTTCCGCTCTGTGCTGGTTGAAGCAACAGTAAAACTGGATGAACTGGTAAAGAAGATTGGAAAAGCTGTAGAAGACTCTAAACCTTACTGGGAAGCTCGGAGGGTGGCCAGGCAGGTGAGAACTTTCTGCCTTATAAGCCTCTGCTGGTAGTCAGAGAGCCCATAAGGATGGCATTGCTTTCAGGCTATTAATAACATCTTAAGCACATGCACTTGGCTGACACTGGCCTATGTCTTGAGTTGCATGTCAGTGATGTGAATTGATGGCAAAAATGTGTTTCTTCACAGCCACAGCTGCACATATTTGTCAGTCTAGGAACAGCTATGGCAGACACAAACTGTCAATAGTAAAAGCCCAGTTCTGTTCTCCCCTCCTCAATGGCTTTTCAGAGCCCTGCTCTTCACTGTCAGTAGTTGTAATTGTTTGAAAATACAGCACAGACTTCATGTATCTGCTTTTTTTTTTTTTTTCCTTAAAACAAATTGCTCAGCAGCTGAATGGCTGTAACTGGAAGCTGTGGGGCATGCCTGGGGAAGCCTGATGGGTTTGGTACCAATTAGGTTGTGCTGAAGCAGGAATGTGCTAAATGTGGCTCTGAATTGTGTTAATTTTGGGAGAAACTGATCCCTGCCTTCTGTGCTGTCATCAGGACCTTATCTCTGCCCCAATTACTACTTGATAGGCACCTAAAATAGTGTGTTTTAGTTGGAAAGGGCCTGTGTGGCTGAGGGGGGGAAGAATGAGTGGAAGGTAAGGTGTGATCTGCTGACTGCAGGGAAAGTGAGAACGCTTGTGAGATGTCAGGCAGCTTCTCACCTTAGGGAAAAAGCAGCTGATAGTTGAGCATGTGGTGGCTTAGGCAGCACTTCTGCTTGGTGTCTGTTAGGGGTTCTGCTGTTGTCTGAGGCTTTTCTTTTTTCATAAAGGGGAGGCTGTTCCTGGGTGCTACTCCTGCTTTCTCTCGGGACAGGGAGAGGCAGAAGTAGGGGAGAAGAATGAAGGGAACACATCCTTGGAGCAAGGCAAAGAAAAGGGAGGCATGAACCCAAGCTTCGTTGCTTTGAAAGCTGATGAAGCAGGAATTGGGTTGATGGGATGTGGCATGCAAGATATGTGACCATGTTGATCCTTCAAATTGCATGACATGTTGGAGCCATTGTCTCAGGGTAGTGGGGGTGATGTGTGGTAGTTATTAGGCTCAATCCTTCAGACTAGCAGCTGTGTGGCAAATAAACTCCGCTTCAAAGTGCGGTGAGCATGGTACCTACTACTCGCCTGTAACTGCTCTGAAAGCAGTTGCTGCTCATGGGGCCAATGGTGGGTGTTAGAGACAAACCAGCAGCGAGCTATGAAAAAAAAAAAAATTACAAAAATCTCCCAAACCCTGCCTCAAATGTGATCTTATACTTCTCTCACTGTAAATAGCTGTGTAATGCACAAAGCACATAGGACTTCAAGAGTTATACTTGGGAAAGTTGATGGCAGAGACACATTCTCTGTAGTACAAAAAAATCAGGTAACTTTGAGGTTTGTAGGATCAGACAGTGAGGGCAATGAACCTTGTCCTCTGTCCTGAAGTTGGCTGTAGATCAGGTCCTGAAAGTGGATTTTTTTTATTTCTGCATCTTTGCTCCCACTGAAATCCATTCAGCTATGCTGGTTCAAAGGTGCTTTGAAAGAGCACTAAAAAACCCAACTGTTTAAGGTCCTTAGGTTTGTAGAATCTCTATTCTGGTATGGGGCTTGTTGGAACCATGTTTTTCTCTCAATCTATTCTGTCATTAGGTAGGTTTAAATGCTGTTTATTCCAGACTTGCTTATTTGCTACACACTCAATTTTCTTTTAATTCCTTGATAGTCTTTTTGTTTAAGTAGAGATTCCCTTTTTCTAAGGGTACATTTCACATTTTTCCACTTTGTGTTATGGAGCTGGTCATGGAGCAGAGCCCCCTCTTCATATCTGCTCAGCAGACAGAGCTGGAAGATGGTTTCCTTTTGGCTCTTTGTCTCAAAGTCTTGAAAAAGAAAATGTAAAGGCCAAGAGGAATAGTGTTGAAGGACAGCAAATATATGTGGAACATAGGTGATTGGAAAGATTGGTACCAATCATCAGTAAAGCATCTGCCTAAAGAGATTTTTTAGTCTAAATTTAGTCTAGAAAAGTTCTGTTTAACTGGGAGCATATTTGCTATATTAAAGCCAGGGAGAAGGAGTGAGTAGGTAGGGAAATGTGAAACTGAAGGAATGTACCAGAATATTAATGATTTGGGGCTGGTCCACATCTCTCTTTACTTTGATTTGTAAAACTGTAGTGAAATCATGGGAACAGCTTGACATTTTTCCATTCAAATTTATAACAACATCTACCCTGTGAAGACCATCTTCCTCCTTCTGTCTTTGCAGTTATTTTAGAGCCATTAGGCTGCCTCTAAAAACACAGGCACAAGGTTCTCGGTGAGTGAAACAGCTTTAGTTAAACAATAAGGGAAAAAGGCATGACTGTACTTGTAAGAGAAAGGGAAGTTTGTTCTTCTCAGTAAAGGGAATTAAAAATATGACCTATAAATTGAAGTCTTATGGGAACAAAGAATGCATAACTAGTGACATCTAGTTTGGCAGAAAAGCAGGAGTTGTGCAAAGTTGTTTGCATTTAAGATGTCAGACGTAGGGTGAGTTGCCTGATGCAAGCTGTATTTAGTCGTATTGAGGAGTTTGCTTTCACTTGGCACCAGCATGATTCTCAGCTGGAAATATTTTTTTCATCTACTGAGATAAAGCCCATTAAAAAGGTATGAGGGCACTGATGTGGGGTCAGCAAAAAACAGTCCCCCAACTCAGGTACTTCTCTGGAGAAGGTTTAGGACTCTTGAGCCCTTTTGTCTACTCACCCTTATCCCCATCTTGTGCAATCCTGTGTTGGCAGAAGATGGTGAATTCAAAACAATTTAATTCTCCCCTGCAGAAGTCCTGTAGCATCTTGTTTGTGTAATGTATGCCAAGAGAGCTTCAGCTTGGCCTATCTCGGGGTGAAGCTTTGCTTTAGCAGAACAGTGGTCCCTTGGCATCAGGATTGGAGTGCTTTGCCCTCTGAAGTGGTGGCACAGGGAATCGGGATGCTCTTGGCATCAGCAAAGCAGTAATATTTTGCTGAGGCTGACCTGAGAGCTAGCTGATATTCTTGGCCCTGTAGATTTCATGCAACTTTTGCGAAGACAACTTCATGGTGATTCCTCATTTGGTATACCCATGGGCCTTTTTCCCTGATTGCAGGCATTCCTTACTGTTTTGGAGTGTTTTGATCCAAATGTGTCATTTAATCAAATTTAATGTATTTCTGCTCTGAGAACTTTTTTTTTTGCATTTGTCATACTGTATTCTCATACTGTTCTTGAACTTATGCCACAGTACCCATGTCCAATGGTAGAGCCTTTGGATAGAGTGGAGAATTGCTCTATTCTGTATCTACATGAGCAATGACCGTGTTGCAGCAATATGAAATTCCTATAATGCAGAAGGTGGTCCAGGTTCTAAGTGTAGCGAAGATCAATCTTTCCATGTCTTTCTGTCTGGGTTTTTTTTGTTTGTTTTCTAGTCACCTGCTTCTCTGGTTGACTAGGTGAAAAATTAGACTTTTCTTGCCCAAAGATAATGGGGAAGAAGGGTGAAGTTGCTAGGAAACATTACTAATGTAAACAACACTGTATGTCTTAAGCCACTGTTAGCATTTTGCAGGGCCAGTGCTGGGAAGCGCCTATGCAATAGTGTCTGAGCAGGAGCTTGAGGAGTGTGTTCCCTCCCTAGTGACAGCATGCTCCAGGACAGGATCCTCTGCAGCAACAAGCGCGGCCCTATGGCATCAATCACTGGGCTGGTAGGAGATAATTTTGTGCTGCTGCATGGCATAGATAAATTACATGGTCTCTCTACACTCCCATAAAAAATGCATCTGTTGGACTACTGTGAAGCTGAGGTCATTAAGGGAAGTAAAAGCACTTTGGGGTCACTGGGTGAGAGATGCCATTAAAACACTGTTATCTGTATATCATCACTAGTGAACCCAGGGACAAACTGAGTAGGACTTGCATTTCTGTTTTGCTTCTGCTGTAAAAAAGATCTGATAAAAATGTGTTCCCACCCAACCCTACAAATAAAACAATTGATGCATTTGTAGAGACCCTAACCTGAGTAAAAGCCCTGTGATTATTGCTTCTAATTAAGCTGTAGCTCCTATTACTATGTTTTTTTCTTGTAGATTGAGGAGTTAGGTTCTGGTCCTCAGTATTGGCTCAGTTTGGGAGTAGTGTGGATGCTTTGCTCTGTTTTAGTAGTGAGCTTGTTTGGGAGGGACATCATTTTGCTTTGTGATATTCCTCTCATCCCACCTGACTTACTTAGCTTTTACAAAAGAGTGTCAAAAAATTTGCTTCAGGCAAAACCAGATGAAAGCTCTATGCTAGGTCATAACTATATGCATCTCTCACTCAGGGACCCGTCTGTAGCAAGTGTTCAGAGAGCAGTCTGTTGAAGGCTGTGCATGTTCTGCTTCCTCTTGGGTCACTCTGGTTCAGTTATACAACTAATTCTTCTTTTCCTGTTCTCGGCATATTTTCTTAAGCAGCACGCTTTTATCTCGTAAGGCTTGGGGAAAAATACGTTTGAATCTGTACGTGCAAAAGTTCTTTCCTGATGAAGTCTAAGTGTACCTGAGAAGAAACACAGCTGATGAACGAGTAGGTAGTGTTCATCAGAGGCAGCTAACCTGCCCTGTCCCCTGCAACTTCTTATGTGGTAGAACTCCTTCCTCTCACCTCACTAACATCCTTTTTCTCATGCATGTTTTATACTGGATTGCCACATCTCTTTGAAGAAATCAGCTGACAGGGTCAAGAATTACTAGGGGTCAGCCTTAAGATATTCAGACCCTGGTTCTCCATTCTGCCTGTCTTGACAAAACTTTGAGCCCTTAGTCGCTGATTGTAGTCAGTGGTGAGGTGGGTGTGTTTGGAAACCCTTCTGAGGTACATACATCTTCCTGAAATGTAGAGGGATTTAAGGCCCCTTGTCTTGCATTGTCCAGCCATTTGGAAGTTGTCAGATGAATCCTGCATCAAGTGTTTCAATGAATCTTGTATCCAGAGTGAATCAGGATGGAAAGTAGCTGCTGTAATCTTGCAGAACAGGAATGGAGGAGGAACTGAGCTGCTTGATGGTGAAGGTGGGAGTGTTGTAAACAGATAAAGGCATACTTACCTAGTTAGAAGATTGTTCTTTGGCAAATGAGACCGATACCATTCTTGGCAGAAGTCAGGGTTGCAGTGTCTATAAATGAACAAAACTTCCCCAAGTGGCCATTGCATCTCAGTTTCTAGGTGTTCAGCTTGAGGTGTCTGAAAGTAGTTGTGTTAAGTTACAGATGGTAACTTTCTTAGCTCAGGAGACAAAAGCTTTTTAAAATCACACAACTTGAAGGCTTAAAACTGCCAATCACCCTTAATAATTAATTAGGCATTGGAAACTGTGGTCTTGCCAATGTCACTTTGTGCAGCACCCAAGTTTCCCATCCAAATTCACTCAGAGCTAATTGGATCACAGCACCATCTGTCTCTGCTGTGGAAGGGAGAGCAGTATTCCATGTGGGCAACAGCTCCTGGGTCCAGAGCCAGCAGTGGTGGGTATCCAGGTCTTTCCCTCTGGTTTCTAGGCACTAGATATGTTATCCATAGGTATATTGGGGGTAGCCATGTCATAAGGAATCTCCTTTTGGATCCTGCTTCTATGAGCTGAAGTCCTCGTGTTCATGTTTAAGACAACAAGGAGTTAAGATTGATTCTTATTTTATCTGGTAATCTTGGCAAAAAAAGGTGGAGGGAGAGGGAACTTGAGAAACAAAAATTAAATGTCAGCAGAACTGTGACAGACTTGCATTCCTGTTTGGCATCTTGCCATGGAGCTAGTAAAAAGCAAAATTATTGGCACAGCTACAGTGGAACAACCAACTGACCTTGCCTGGCTGAAGGGGTGTTTCTAGTTAACTGTTTAGAAACCAAAAAACTATCTGGTGGATTCACGTTTTCAAAGCAAGGATCATAAACTTGGAAATTGATTTTGATAAACTTTCTTCAAATCCTTTCAAATGCCTATGAAAAATCCCAAACACCCAGAACACTCGCCTGCTTTGCATGGCTGTATTTCAGTGCTGTGATTTTGTTGGGAATTAATGATTGACTGTGCAGCACTGCTGCTAATGGACTGTTAATTCCAGTCTCTCTGACAGTTTGTTCATCTTGCACATAGACAAAGCAGTAGAAAACAATGTGTGCAAAGGTGTCCCTTTTATCTAACAGGAACAACTCCTCTCAACATGGTGTCAGGAACTACCATTGGCTCCTAAGACTATTTTCACCCATGTCTGTGGTGGTGGAGCCATCAGAAGTTGCTTTGTAAGGATGCTGCTGCTCTGGCCATTGCAATCATCAGTCTAGGCTGACAATATAGCATATGTTTATGTGCTCAGCCTGTGCTGATAGTTTGCCCTTTTAATTGAAGGTGCTGTATTACAGCTGCCTCACGGGCTCTTAGGAGCCCCACAGTAGGGTGAGGACAGAGAAGGTAAGGATTTCTGGTTTGGGAAGGTGGGGTGAAGGGTGTGAGAAGCTGCTTGCTCCCCAAGTGTGTATATCAACCCTATAGAAATAGCTGCTTTGGCTGGTTTTGGATTACTTTGGCTGGTGGGATGGAGAGGCCACTTGGAGGCAGGGGAGCAGCTCCCTTCCTCACCTGTTCGTGTTTGAGAGCTTGTCTGTGGGATGGAGGTTGACATGGTGGCCTTGATTAACTCTGGGACAGGCCAGGCATGGGAGGCAGGAGGCAGCATGAGCCTTGCCTGGGAAGAGATGGCTGGGGATGCCCAAAGGGAAAGGAGACGTGGAAGTTGCCATTGGGCAATCGAAGAGCCCAGCACAGTAAAGAATGGTAAGGAGGTGAAATGTAGGTGAGCTGTGCAAGAAGTGGTGCCTGAAAGGACAAAGCACAGAGGCTGGGGGTTGTACCTGATGCCCAAAGAAGTTTTGTCTGTCCGTTTTATCTTTCTGCTCCTTGTGGACATGCTCTAGACACAAACCCCTTCTTCCCACCAGTGCTTGCCTTTTTTTTGTTTTGTTTTGTTATGAAACACATCATTAAATCTTGGGGAAACCATGTCAATGTGATGTCATTCCTCTTGTGAAATGTGGATTTGCTGTGATCCCAAGGGGTGTTCTCAGTACATTAATCTCCCTTTCCATGTGGTGCATAGCTGGCTGTGGGGCTGGGCACCCATGTGAAGAGGAAATCACCCGAGCAAGGGAATCTGACATCAGTAATTTTATTATTGAGGGTGAGGAGTCACTTCCTGGCCTTCCACCAGGGAATCCACAGAGTTTCATAAACTTTATTTCTGAAGTAGGATGCACTTTAGGTTAAGTAAAGAAAATGTTTTACCACACTCAACATTTGTGCTCTCATCATGTTTGCCCAGTTGTGATTGAAACCTTGTGAGCAGTGTGTAGGAGTCTCTACCCTGTCTTCACGTATGTATGGCTTAGTGTTTCACTGCTGCAAGGCAGAGCTTGTCCTCAGTGTGTTCTGTTTACTCCACCCGAATGATCAAAACCTGAAAACTGTTCTTTTTAGTCTTGTATTATGGTTCTGTTGCATCTTCCTTCAGGCCAAAGTTGTGATGAAACCAGCAGGGAGCTCAGGGATACTTACCTGAGTCAGCCAGCTGGGGTTTGCCTGGCTGATGTATTTCTTAGTGTTGTTATTTATTTACTTAAACTTTAAGACCTCAGTTTGACACTTGTGTTCTGGTTGTGTCATCTGCTTGAACAGTGTGATATTTGAGTGTCTCAAACTAACTTTCCTTAGACTGCTGAGAAGATAACAGATGTTTCTGGCCGGATTTGGAAAGTTACGCCAAAGATCCAGTCTGTGAAGGAAAGCTCCTGAATGCATTTGTTTTCCCATCAACACTGCTAAGGCAGGATAGTAGGTCAGTGTGACTGGCAGGTTTCTACCTTCTTAATCCTGAGCAGCTGGAAATCTGCCCCATGTTTGGGGACACTGACAGCTGCTGCTTCACAGATGAACTGACAAAGATCCTTGACTGATTCATATTTAGTGCTCTTTTACTTATATTTCCTGCAGACTAGGAGGCATCTGCAAGTACTATATTCTTGGCACCTCTAGGTAGCAGGAACTGATTTTTAGCCACTTGGTTGTTGAAATACCTGTATTAATAAATTCTGTGCCTGTATGTTCTCTGAAAGTTAGACTACTTGTGCCTGTGTTTACTCTGCCTCAGAGAATGGGTCTAGTTATTTTGGGTTGGTATTTATTTATACATCCTACAGTTTCGTTTCATGCGAGCACTATTCTGTTGATGGATGATTAGTTTGTATAAGCTATTGATGCAAAAACTGTAATTGGTCTTCTTACTAGTAGAAGATGTGCCTTGGGAGGGCTCCTTTATGTAAATTTGTTGGTTGTGCACTGTAAATTAGAGATTCTTCCCTCTTCTGCTTTGCTTCCTAGAAGTAGAAGAAAATACTGTTTTCATCTATGTGTTTTGAAGAATTTATTTGTAAGAGACGAAAAAAATTACTCCTCCTTTTTTGGTGTCTCTTTCTCCTGCTTTCTCCAACCCCATAGAGCATCCATCAGTTCTTAGCTGTTCTGGATGGCAGCAATTCAAAGCCAGCTGGCTGTTCAATCTCCTCTCCATTAATTGTCAAGGACACAATGACCTAATTATTTTGCCTTCAAGAATGTGTTGGGTTTTTTTTTTCTTGTTCTTTTTCTGTTGTGAAATACTGGAAGTGTTGTTCAAGTAGGTCTGAAATATTGGAGTACTGAGGTAAGTTGGTGTGAAAATTCCCTCTGTTCATTGGAGTAATGAGGAGAGGGCTAGGGCAGGAAAGTCTGGGATGGTCTTAATGTCGGCTGATTTAGGCAAAAAGAAGAGATGCAGGTGATCTGGCTTTGATGCTTAGCCACAGGTGCAATGGCAAATGCTGGATCTGGCAGAAGGGTGTAAGCAGTTCTCAAAGGGTGGTGGGTTGTGAAAATAGAGATTAATTCCTTTTTCCTCTGCTGTTGTCTGAAGATTTGATGAACATCATTTTGCACCCACTTCAGTTTGGGAAAACCCAAGACATTTAGACTGTGGGGTCCTTTGCACAGCTGCAGCACTTTGAGTGGCTATTGACAAAAGGAAAAACTACAGCATTTGAAAAAAACCCCAGTAATTTAAAGGGAAGGTTGCTTTGCTTTATCTCTTACTGTTTCCCCTCTCAGGCTTTTTCTGGCCACAAGTAAAGGCTATTTCAAGAGATCGTGAGCCTCAGACAGGATCATCTGTTAAAAATATTAGCTGGCATTTGAGCCTGGGCTACTTGAGGTCGGGGTAATATCCATGTACCTGTCTTGCAACTCTGGGGAAGTTGTTCAGCCACCCCATTTTATTATGTACAGTGGTCTAAACAGGCAGGAGTTTATTATGGAGTGATAAGAGCTCATGCTGTAGGGGCTGCTGCCAAAAGAAATCTGATAGGGATGTTGGTTGATGTCTTCTGGGTGTGTTTCATTATGACTTCTAGTAAAACTGTAAAAATTTGAGTTCTTGTTTGTTCTTGCTGGAAAAGATTATCTGAAGAGTCTAGTCCCTCTGTAGCATGTGTGGGAATAGCTCTGCATTGGCTTGATTTCTGTAAGAGAAAATCTCTGATAATTACAGAAAACCTGCAGTCCTCCTGCTAGAAAATAAATTTTACTACCAGGATGTTGAAGAAATGTCCATCTTTTTCTTGTGTGTCTGCTTCTGATGGTGTTGTGGGTTTGGTTTTTTTTTTTGTTGTTTGTTTTGGGGGTTTTTTTTGGTTGTTTGTTTGGGGGGTGTTTGCTGGGTTTTTTTTTTTGGTGGTTGGGTTTGGTTTGGTTCCCCCCCACTGGTAAAGGGTGATAATGGGTTGTTCATAAAGGAAGATTGTATTGCTGTGAAGTGAAATTGAAATTGTGTCTATTCCTGCTGCTACCTAGACTTTTTCCTTCAAGGAATGGACTTAACCCTTCATTTGTCCAGGACACCACCCCCAGCTTTTCCTCTAAGTGAAGCAAGCCTGTTAATCAAACATACAATTCTACTTGGAAAAAAATTGATGGCCCAATACATTAATTATCTTCAAGTCCCTTAGGAAAATGACTGCTCAAAAGTAGCTGTGAGCGCACTGTCAAGATGTACAAGGTCAGCCTGAGCCTTTCTTCCAGAGCATGTCCCTGCTCTTGAGGACATGCAGTTGCTGGTGGGTGTGAGGCTTTCTGGGGACTGGGAGAACTTGTCCAGAACAGCCTGTAGCCCAGGTGAAACTCCTGCCCATGTGCCTCGTCTTCACTTTATGTTGGTATGCGCACAAGCACAAGATGTGCTTTCAGAACCAGGCTGCCAGTCCTTTGCCAACCCTCTGGAAACTTCTACTTGCAAACATTTACTGCTTTGGCAGCAATTAGGTGAGACAGTGATCCAGGGTTTCTCCTGGATCTGTTGTGTCTGTATGTGCTTAAGATTTATTATCTTGGCTTATTAGCAGAATCCACTAAGGCAGGCAGTGTACGTCTTGCAGCGTGTATTTGTGGGAGTTTGTTGCTTGCTTCTGTACTTGATTTCAGCAAAGTTGGCTGCTGCCAGGTGCAGATGAACATGTAGAGCCTCTGTAAACCTAGAAACCAGCTATAAACCCCCAGACTCGATGAGTCACTGCCTAAGCTCTCAGAAGGAAGGTGCCTGTTGCAGGGAGGATTATCTTGGTATTTTCCTCTCTTAATAAGACACTTTATCTTGGAGAGAAAAATCTGGATACATTCTATGATCCCCCTCTCCAGAAGGCAGCAGCTTTATAATTTTGGCCGTAAGCAAGTGCACAACTATCAAGCAGATGGTAGTGAGACCCAAGAAAACTGTATGGATGGTATTAGGATGAACAATTTGTCATATTCTGGTTGCATAGACTTGTTAATTAGTGTAACTCCAAGCAGACTAGCATCTTGCAACTGCCTCATGAAAAATGAGGGAGGGCCAAAAGGCCTGGGTAGTACCTTGCATACAATCTCTGTGCCCAAATGTGCATCACCTCCCTACTCCTGTGAGACAAGGAGCTAGATCAAGTAAAACCAGCAAGGAGTCCAGTAGGTTTCAAGTGACTGAGTGCACTGTGGTGATGATTGGCTCAGAGATGATACTCTTGCCCTTGTTTCGCAAGGTCCTCATGTACAGCCTGGATGGGAACCACCAGAAGAGAACAGAGGAGAGATGGCAGCTGATCATTCAGGCCAAGCCAGGATTTAAGTGTTTAAGGAAATTGTATTTTTAGGTATTTTCTTTCTCATTTCCTGCCATAGCTCCTAAAGAAGGGAGGTGGGATTCTGTCTTTGAGGAGATCAGCTGGTAACAGAAGTAGCTAATGAAGTGAGCTGCTGGTTGTGCCCTGAACTTTTTGTCTCTTGGAAGATGGCTTGTCTTAAAGGAGTTACACACATCACTTAACTTTAGCACAGAGCTAGATGTCTCTCAGAAAGTACTTTGTAGTTCTGCTCTTATTTCTGGGGCCTTTTTATAGACAGTTTACCAGGAAAAATAAAACAGCCAGGAGTCAGGGCAGTGCTCTAAGCTGTTAGAAGAGGAGGGGGTGGATGCATGGATGGGACCAAAAAGCCCAGCACAAGAACAAGACACCTGATAAAAAGCAGAGACTAAGGGACGTCAGGTTATTGTATTCCAGAGGCATTTCATTAGTTATGCATCAGGGAGGAAATGGTTGGTGCTCCAAAAAGCTCTAGCAAAGCTTATTTTCACCTTCTCCTCCCCTTTGCCTTCTTTACCCAAATAAAAATCTTCAAATCTGCTTTTGAAAAAGCAAAATTTAACCCATATACAATTTTGTAGCATTTCAGTAAACAGCTTAAAGAATGTTTCAGACTCTGGAGAGACTGTATTTTCTGTCAGTAATGCAAACAATCATCACAGATTGATACATAGCTCACAAAGCCTCCTAGATCTGCCAAAATGAGGTCACTCTTGAGGTTTTGGATTTTGTAAGTTGTTTATAAGCAGCTGTACACAGCCTACAGCAAGAAGGACTTTCTGGTTTTTTACTACCTCTCGGTTCTGGTTTGGCTTGAAGTTTTTAGTCTGTAGGCAGGGGGCAAAAGGAAGGTCATCATGGTCCTTAAAAAAACAAACATGGGCAAACGAACCACCTACCTCCCAACTGCACCACTAGTCTGATTATTCAAGAAAATAAATGAGTGGATCTGAGAATCTGGGCAAAGATTCAACATCGTTGCAAATTTTTTTGCAACAATGTTGTTTGTTCTTGAGAAACTGTACCAAAAAATGATGGTATTTGATAGAAATGCTGGTTGTAGATGACCTCTGGAGGTCATCTGATTCCAACCTCCTACTCAAAGCAGAACTGTCACCCTTGCTGGCTTGTATCAACCATGGCTTTGCCAAGTCTTGAAAACCTCAGGAGATGGAGATTTGTAACCTGTCCAGATAATGTGTCTGTGGGTCATGTTGCCCTCTTGACAAGAAAGACTTTTTCATTAGGTAACCTGAACTTCCAAGATGCCATGTGTGGCTGTTGCTCCAAGTTATATCTTCCAGGACTGCTGAGAAGCATTTGTTTGACACTGTCATCTTTGCAGCTCCCTTTCACATTTTAGCTGGCAGCTAACTAGTTTACTCCTTAGTCTTCTCCTTGGTAGACTAAAAAAGCCACATCGCTCAGCACTCCTTGTAGGCATCACTGTAGTCCTCTGGACCCTGTCTTGACATCCCTCTTCAACTGGAGGGCCTGGGTGTAGTATGTGGTATGGAACCTCACCAGCAGTGATTGGGAAGAATGATAACTTCCACCAGTGGCCAGCTGTGGCCCTCTTAATGTGTCCTGGGACATGGTTTGCCTTATGGCAGGAGTGTACCTCTTCAGCTTATTCAGCCCAATGCCCATCATATTGTGCAGGCCCTTGTCAGCAGGGCTGCTCTTCCCATCTGTGCCAATCGTGGGATTGTTCCACTCCACACATCTCCTTGTTGAGCCTGGTGAGGTTTCTCTTGGCCCAGTTGAGTTTTATAAGGTCTGTCTGGGTTTGAGGTTCTGCCATGTGCCTTTTCAACCACCTCCTCTAACAGTATCATCCACAGATTTGCTAGGGGTGCAGCTGTGCAGGCTTGTTGTGAAGAAGCTGAGCATTGTGGGCCCTTGTGTTGGCATCTGGGCTGCTGCTCTTGTTACTGGCTGCCAGATGCACTGGAACAGGTTGAGGAAAACCAGAGCCAAAGCAGCAGCTCTCAGCAGCCAGTTGCTGTGGTTGCTGCAGTGAGCACTTAGCTCACTTTGTAGGCTTCTGAATTACTGAATCCCCTGCAGTGGTGGGTGAGACAGGTATGCTGTGGGTCAGCGAGTGGTCGTCCTGATGTCCTCAGCCCGGCCAGAAGCTTGTGTGGGACACTGCGGTGCAGTCTCTGTGATTAGCGTGGTCCCTGAAAACCAGTCGTGCTGTGGCAGCTCTGGTGGGTGACTGGTGGAGGAAAGTTATGGTTTTAAAATGGGTTTCCTGTTGTACTTCACACAGCCAAGTAGCTGTGTGATGTTGTTAGAAGAAGGAGAAGGGGCCAGAATGGAAACATCTGAAACTTGCTTCCTTCTGAAGAGCATGACTGGAACACAGTTAATCGTTATCTCTTTGGTGATAAGCAAATGCATGTTTTCTGGTCACAATTAAACTATTGTTTTAAAGATTAATGAGTGGGAGAGACATTGTCTTCTCAGTAACAATCAAGAGCCTTTTAGAGCAAAGGCCTTGGGCCAGCATGTGCTGTGCCAGTACCTTGTTCTGAGCAGCAGCTGCGTGCTCCCTTCATGCTCCAGCTTTCAGTGATTTTACCCACAGAGGGTGTTCATGCCTGTTATTGGTAATAACACAGAGATGCTGAAGTGAAGTAGGTGTCAAGACCTTGGTGGTGTGGGATGAGAGAGGCTTATCTGGATAAATGTGAAGCCAATTTTGGAAATACTTGAAAATAAGTGATCTTTGCTGACTGATGTTTCTTGTGGGAGATCTGCTGGTTGTGTTAGTGATGCCCAGTTCATGAATTTATAAACACTTGTGGTCTGGGCCTCTGGCAAGGGAGGCTGGCCAAGGGGAGAAATTCTGCAACAGGCTTGGTCCTCCAAAATGTACCCTCTGTATCTATTTCTAGCAGCCTGGCTTGGCCGTTAGCTGCGTATACATGTGCTTGTGGGTCAGAAGCTGGGTAGGGTCTACCGCAGTGTATTAGATGTCAGGTAACCTTAGAGGAATGGTGTAGCTGTGTGGCACTGTATTCTGGTGTCAGTGATACTGTGCAGTCCCATATAACTAGGTAGGCAAAACAAAAAATTGGAGATTAGGTGAAAGAGGAAGAGGAGTATGTCTCGGTTGATGTTAAGGCGTAAGATTCAAGCTATGTGCGGTAGGGTGGGGAAAAATCCTGTTTTAGCTCAGCTGGCAAGAGCTCCAGCTACCAAGTGGGGTTGGGGCAATAAAAGCTGTGTGGACTAAACAGAAATTGTATTTCATAATTAAAGAGTACAGGGTTTTCTGCTTTGAAGGTGGACAAACAGATGTGTCTGTGCTGGTCTGAAAATCTGTCTGTATGCTGCTGCCTGTTCCAGAAGAGTGACTGCATTTAAAAAAGTGCCTGCCTGGTTTTATTTCATTAGCTTGCAGTTGCTTTGCTTTTTTTTTTTTTTTTTAATTCTGATCTTTTGAGAGAAACAGCCACTGCCATAAATTTATGACATTCATGAACAATGTCAGGAGGTTGGATGGAGATGTTGGAGACGTGAGCTGCTTCTGTTCTCTCTGGTTTGAAATGCACGTGAAGGACAGGGCTGCTCCATCAGAGTGACCAGCAGGCCCAGCGCATGAGAGCAGGGTGTCAGTCATGGTGCAGAACAACTTGTATGTACTGGAGGGAGTTTTACACAAGGGCTAATTACTGAGTAACTGTACTAACTGAAAAGTGTTTGAGTAGCCTTTTTCACATTGTCAAAACCACAAACCTGTTGTTGTTTCTCTAATGACTAATGTATTATTTACCTTTAGCATTTGGCTTTTTTCTTTCCCAGGCTTTCAGCAAGTTGCTTAAAATAAAAGACTAGAAACTGACTTTGATAACTTTTAAAGCTAATTTGCTATGTGCACTAACTCTTTTGCTTAAACAAAAAAGCATTTTGTGTTCCAAAACGGTGTTTCCAAACTGCCATGGCAGAGAAGCATTTGACAAATACAGCTGGAGAGAGTATCTAAATATGGGTTTGTTTCAGTTTTCCATTTGCCAACGGTTACAGGGCATGAAGCTGAACCTGGCCAGAGTTACAGCCTCCTTGTTGATAGCTTCAGCTCTCCATGTCCTCCAGGTCCAGGTGCAAGTAGAAATCTAGTTTAATTTTAAATTTAGCTTCTGGTTTTCTTATCGTAAAGAACATTTTCCTGCTGTGCAGCCAATTGTGCTTTGGAGGCTTCATCAGAAACACTGTTAGTACTGTAAGCTGCCACTAAATGGTGTTTTCCGTGGGGATTTAGTAACTCTGTTCCTAATGCTCTGCAGACTTTTTGCTGGCTTAGATGTGTTGATCCCTGACCTGGGATTTTGTGCCAACAGAAACTTTCATGTGCTGATGAAGTTACTGTGAGAAAACTGTGCTTCTCCAGCACTCACATTGCCCCTGGGGTCTGCTTTTAACACAGTTTCGAAAGCAGTTAGTTGCTGGTGCAGTTCTGCCTGTGCTAGGAATGGGTCTTCAGTCTGTTTTCCTGCACTTGTAAGTGATTTTTTGCGCGGGCAGGTCCGCTCCTGCAGCAGGCAGCTGTGGAGCTGAAGCCTACACTGGGGCCAGTTGCCTGGCAGTGGGACTAGGTGTTCTCTCATAGGGTCTTTAATGAAAATCAGTCCTGCTCTTCCTCCCAACTTGGTACTTGGTGCTGGCTCTTACTGGAGTCTTGTATTTTATTTCAATTTTATAAATCCCATCTCATAGGTTTCATGAAAAACTTTGGCCTTTATTTGCCTTTGATCCCTTTTCTGGCATAGGTCAAACTTATTAGGAAAAAAAAAAAAAAAATTGTGAATTTTCAGAGAATTCATCAGAGGCTATTTTGGGGGCTAAGACTGAGGTTTCTTGCTGTATCCTTTGCTGGAAGCTTAGATGGAGCTTTGTTTAAAGATTCTCACATGTTTTTTCTGAGATTGGTGGGTACCCCAGTTTAGGTTAGTTAGTGGCTAAATAAAAATATTTAGTCAGGCTTATTCTGAATTTATAAAATGGGTTACTACATTTGAAACAGGCAGCTGGTGATTGGGGTGGTGAGGGGTTGTTCTGAGAGCATATTAACAATGTATTTCAACAGGGATGCTGTCCATCCACTAACGCTGGCCCCAGGCTCTCTGCGGCTTTGGGATGTGCAGTCGGTCCTGCATGGGATTTAGAACACTAATGCCCTGGCTCTTCACGAAGGATTTAGGCAGGGTGGTGTGGTGTCAGCCACCTGAAAGTGGCTAAGGGCACAGTTAGCTGAATGTCTCTTCTGTGGAAAAGACCAGCAGCTACTTCAGAAGGAAGCACATCAAGGTCCTTGGCTGGAAGGAAATTACTGCAGTGGTGGTGATGACTTTAATTTCCCTCCCCAGCTTGTAGCCAAAGGACTTCTGACACATAGCTCCTGTTTTTCCATGGCCACTCTGGGGTGAAGTACCTCTCTGTGTGACATGGGGGAAGGAAGTAAGAAGAGCTTGCTGCTATTTCAGGACATTGTGAGGGAAACAATGTATTTTATTTTCTTTTGAGACTCATGGTTAAACTGGGAGTCTGGCTCCCCTGCCATGGGACAGGAAGGGCTTTTTTCATTACCTTTACAAATAACTGTGGTGTCTCGAGTGTGAAGGTGTTTGATGCGGCTGGTGTTGAGGAGGTGTAGCCAGCTGTTTGAGAAATGCACCATTGTTCTACTTGTTTTCCATTTTGTATCAGGTATTTTTAGCCACTTCCTAAATGCCCACCATTTCTTCACACTAAAACCTCTTCCTTTATTCATAAGACTTCATTTTCCTCAGCTTAGTATTCTGTATGCTGGAGTCCTTTCTCTTGTTTCAGCCTCAAACTCTTCTGTATATCATGACATGTTAAGTTTAATTTGTTATTTTGTTCTGTCAGTCATATCTGGTCTAGGACATTTCCCTTAGGTATAAATTGGGTAATTCTAATTTATGTTTAAAAAAATCATTGAAGTGTAAACAAAAACTGTCTTCACAGTGCTGGATGTCTGATTAATTGAATGTGAAGCTTATGTTTGAAGGGTAGTGTTTCAGTGAAAAACAGCTCAAAAATACTCCTTTAAATAGAAACCTATGTAATGTAGAACAGTTCAGGTAAAGATTTCATTCTTTAGCTAAAAAAAGGTATTTGTGAATCTACCTCCAAAGGGCTCTAGAGCAGTAAAGTGCTCTACTTAAGAGACAGCAAATGAACACTCAAAAGCTTCAGAAATTAAAAAAAGAACCATGAATTTATCAACTGCTTCCCCTTTTGGACTGAATAAGTGAGGGCTTGCTGCTGTGATAAGGGATTCTGGAGGGCTGATGCTGGGCTGGGAGAAACAGAGGTTGCTCCAGCCTGCAAGATGAGATGCAAGTATTTCACTTGAGGAGTGTTCAGAGTGGGGATAGCTTCATAGCCTTGTTAAGACCTTCAGGAGAGCTGAAGGTGGTCTGTAAATGCAATGTCTTGGAAAATTTGTTGTTTGTGGGGTTTGGTTTTTTGGGTTTTTTTTGTTTTTTTTTTTTTTTTTTCTGTTGTTGTTGTTTGTTTGGGTTTTGGTTTTTTTTTTTGTCCAGAATAACTGATCACAGCTCATTGATTAGATGGCTACTAAGCTGTGCTTGCTTTGCTGGGAAGGTTGTGTGGTATTTTGGAGGAGTCTTTGCTCTTGCAGCAAGAACCATGCTGTTCACCAGAAGACTCTATTGTCCCCTGCTTCCTTGCAAACACTTGAAAGTGCTTCTTTCAAGCTCAAACTCTGTGTTATTTTACAGAAAAGAAGCCGCAGTTTCCAAAGGACACAGCAGGTCTCTTACCTGTGTTTTATATAGATTGCAAATTCCCTTGGTTACTTTGTCTGTGTACTGGGGACTTGCTGCACCAGCTGAGCCCCAGCAGTAGCAAAGTAGAACATCCAAAGAATTAGCAGCCACCTTCTCATAAAACTTGTTTATGCTTCATAGCAATGTAGTACTTCCAGAATATTTCTTCAGTGTGATTACTGGTGCACCAGATGGAAATACACCATGACTAAACTCCAGGAGTGCCATTCTCAATGTGTTCTTAATGTGCTACAAGTTTTTTATTGAACTTTCTTTTATTATGTTTCTTGGTGATTAAATCTACATCATAAGGTATTTGTCTCTCAGCCAGGTGCTTATTTGTAGGCCATCAGCTCTGCAGGTTTTGACTATGAACACCATGAGACAGTTGTTTGCAAGTTACTGGTCTGGGTGGGAACTGCTGTCTTAGCAGTGAGGAAATAGGTGTCACTTCCAAGTAAAAGATTGGGAAACAATAATGCTGCTGTAGTGTTTTTAAAGCCCTGGGATTAGTGTGTTAGATCTCATAAATATGACTGTGAGGGTTCCTTTGTTTCTGATCCCAACTTCTCTTCTTTTTTTAGGCACAGCTGGAAGCTCAGAGGGCGACTCAGGATTTTCAGAGAGCCACTGAAGTGCTGCGTGCTGCAAAGGAGACCATTTCACTTGCTGAGCAAAGGCTACTGGAAGATGACAAACGTCAGTTTGACTCTGCCTGGCAAGAGATGCTCAACCATGCTACTCAGAGGGTAAGCATCTGTCTTGTTCGTAATTTGTGTTCTCCTGTGGTGTATGAGGCTTAGTTCCTGAAAGACCTAATTTTTTTATTGGTCCAGGTACATGACATGCAGGAAATGAAGCTACAGAAAATTCTGAAGCTAAGGTTAAATGATTTGGGCCTTGGGCTGCTACTGTGACAATGAATTCTCTATTTGACTGTGCTGGTAGCTAGCAGAGTAGCTCTCTAAAGGGAAAAAAAAGATACCATCTATGTAACAGAGATGAGCAATGTCTTTAAGGTATGTCTGCATGTGGAGTTATGCCAGAACAATTGCATAGGGATGGCTATTCTGGAATACACATGTTATGGAATCTCTCACTCTGGTAAAACAGGTATGTGTTCCAATTTTAGCATAACCTGTTCTTAATATGGAGTAAATTGAACAAAGCACTTAGCTTTGGAAACATGTATTTGAATGTAGAATTACTCAAAAATGCATGTTGCATTTCAAGCTTGCACACTTCTCTATCCTGAATTAGCTTTCAAATTTAAGGAGGGTCTTACCTCCTTTGTAGTCTTTCTAAACCTACAGAGGAGACACACCACCTAACAATGAAAGGCTGTATTCATTTTAGCTGCTCTTAAGAAGAATTTCCCTGTCAGTTGCTGGTTTTTTTTTTTCCTGTTTGTAAAAAAAAATAAAACAGAAAGGATTTTTTTTTAACATGAAAGAACCAAAACTCAAAGTTGAAAACCTTTGTTGTGTCAGAGTTCCCTTAATGTGTTCAGCCAGTGAAGCTGAACTCGCTGGCGTGCTGTACAAAGGTTCGTATTGTCGTGCGGTCCTCGGCACAGTAGCTCCGTTCTCTTGCAGAAGCCCCTCTGTTATCAGAAAGCCCCTGTTTCAAGAGTGCTTTGTAAAAACCAGCTGCATTGGGAGGAAACAGGGAACAATAAGGTTGTTGGCTGTGTGTAGGGGAGAGACCGAAAACCTGGTCTGTCTTAAAAAGAGAAGACAAACTGCAGGGTATTGTTTGTGTTACTGTCCCTGCTGTCATGGGGTGTCTGCGGCTCTGGAAACCTCTGTGTGCTTCTGAAGGGAGCCCCACCTTTGCAGCACTTGTGTGCCAGGACACCAGCGGCTGTCCTGTCCTCAGGTTGTCATACCTATTCAAGACAAGCAGAGATCAGAAATGCACACGCAGGATTTGATTCTCAGAATAGGTAGGTAGAAAAACTGGAAACATGTGAGGAGTTGCTTAGAGCTCCTGACTGCTAAACTGCTGAGGTCTCGGAGAGCGATCGCAACTGCGCATCAGCTTCCGCTCTCTAGCTGGTAAAATGAAAATTTGTGGGGGTGGTAGTTGGGAAAAACATGCTAGCAATTTTGAAAGATCATATGGATTCATCTTTTTCCCTGGGTATTTCAAGGGGATCCCTGTGTCCTTCTACAACCCTTAATCCTTTCCTGATGGCCTGTGAGAGGAGGATATCTGAGATGGGCAAACCTGGGGACCTAGAGCGGAAGATGCCTGCTGACAGTGTTTGGTGGAGTCATGGTGGTGGTGTTGATACATTCTATTGCTGATTGCAGAATATCTGCTTGTCAGAGGACCATAATGTCTCAGATGGTTACAGGTGAACGGACCCTTAGGTCTATTTACTGCGGTTATAAAATCTCCTAGGCACAGACTGGATTGGCTAGAGCAGCTGATGGCTTCTTGAATGCAAAGCATGTTACCCAGCTCTTCCAGGCACTTAAAATAGTCTGGGTAAGCTCAGTTCCCAGAAAGAACCTATCTGCACCTTTCTAGGGTACAGCAGATTCTGAAAGGGTTACATGGAAGTTTGTCTTGTGGTTTTCATCAGCCATGCTGGAGGTCTTGAGGCTAGGGCCAGAGCCAAGGAGGGTGCAAAAGCTGCCCAAGTCCCAAGTGCTTGACTCAGTTTTAGAACTTCTTCAGGAGCAGAGTAAACACGGCCGGGGTTTCAGTGCGTGCAATTACTGAAGTGCTTGGTGTTCAGTGAGGTAAACAGAATGACTGGGGTCTCAAGGAGCAGAAAACATTGTAATTCCCTAACAAAGCTATGAATGAAAACAGGTTGGAAGATGAGATCTACTAGAACAAAAGTTCTTGACTGCCACAGGGTTGCTGTTAACTCAGATCATTAAGTATTAATTACATTAGAAATTTCTAATGGAAAAAGCGGTTTCTGAGGGTGAAGGCTGAGCGTTAAGAAACAGAATTCCTCTGCTTCCACATATAAAATGACTCTTGAAGAAAGTTTTTGTCCTCTAGTTGTTTCAATTTGCAAGCTTTTTTTTTGCATGTATTTAGAAATGACTGTTGTACTGGGAGGAGAATAATCTTGCACTGGGCTTTGTACTGCAATGAATCGAGTGCAGAAAAGCACCTCTGTGCCAAATGTTAGAAGTGGGCTACTAATTAATTTGTTTCTCTATTGACATAACTGTCAAGCAAAAGTAAAGTGTTTTTATTTGCTATTTTTAGGCAGAGGTAGCAGACTCTATTGATTAATCTGAAATCTGGAACAAAACGTGAGCCCTGTAGCAGCTTGGTAGCTGACAAACAATGAGAACAGAGAGCATAAAGGGTAGGCAAGAGAACAAAGGGGACACATATTTTATACAGGCATGTATGGAAATGTTGCCAGGTTACTTCTGTGTTGACCCAATGGATGTGAACACGGAGTTGGGCTACAGAGTACCAAACAGGAAACCTTCACTGGGAGGAAACAGATAAGGGCTACATGCTGTAATTGCATTTTGATTTCTTTATAGACTGGAAAGCTATTAACACTATTTTTAATGTGACAGTATAATGGGTTGCTGTAAACAAGGGTTTTGTAGCCACCAATATAGAAAATCATGTAACTCAATAGATAAGAAATGGGAGGGTTACTGAACTGTTGCATATTCTGGGTGGTGTGGAAGCATAAACTGTGGGAGATGCTTTTATTCACGGAGCAGACAGGGCCAGCGTGACTAAGTGCAGGGAGTGCAGGCTGTCGCTCAGCAGTTTTTCCCCTTGCAGTTTGAGCTGCTTCCAAAGGAAGCTGGGCATCTGAACAGGAGCAGGATGCCTGTCTGCTGCCTGCAAAGATGAACTAATCCTTGTAAATGTGCTTGAGCTATGAGGTGTCCTCAATGAAGCACAGGATTGTGATGTGATCCTGCAAGGCAGGCAGCTGCATTATCTGCCTCTACTCTTGATGCCTGTTTCTGGCTAATTCCTATGGTTTTATTCTCAGTGTCCATTTTTCTGCAGATCTGTGATAAGTGTAATGACACTTAGGCTGGGATTTAGCTTATCAGTTTCAGGTGTCTAGAACATTACTTTGTATGTCCCAGTTACTTGCCTAAACTTCCAAAGGAGAGCTCATCAATAAGTCGATGAGAACAGTTCCTGTGACCAATGGGGCAGGATCATTGCAGGATGAATTCTCCATTGTTTATAATGGAGATGTAGTCACCTAGCTTGCGTGCGGGCAGGTCTGATGAGCCTGGAGAAGCAAAATACTGTTCACTGTTGGCCACTGGCGTACCAGGTTCTTGGTAACTTCAGTTTGTCTTGAAAATTTGGAGAAAATGTTTTGGGAATTGAAAGTGTGTTGCCTCTCTTCTAGTACTGTGAACTATAATGCTGCAGTGTGGGGTGCAAAGAGCAGGGCTTTAAAAGGGCCAAAGGATGGAGAACTTGGGAGTGATGACGGAGAGAGATCTTCACCTCTATACTCCTGTTGAAAGTTGTTCATAAATGCATACAAAAGGATGTGATGGATGTGTTGCCTCGAGTTTGAGACAAACTGGAGCAGAGAAGAAGATCCTTCATGAGTTTCAGGAGAAATTGCTAATTTCTAATTGCTGATGCAATCTGCAGTCTTAAAAAGGTTCTGCTTTTACTGGCTTTCCTGAGATATGTTTAATTCTGATACATTCTGGCAGGGAGAAGAAATGTTTTGGCTCTTGATCATGAGACATTTTAAAAAAGAAGGGATGAGGGGAGAGTGAAGAGGGAGGAGGCATGCTCCCTTCTCACTTTAGTTTGGCTTGTGGAGCTCCCTTTGATATTACACCGTGAAGTACCATCTGTCAGTGTAAGATGTGTGGGTGCTTTGTGATGTACAGAGAAGAGATCCTTCCTGCAGATAGGCATACTTGGAGAAAAAGGGGGAAAAAGAAAAGTCTGTGAACGAAATGACAAAAATACCCACATCCTTCCTTGCACTAATTTCTCTGTCACTTCCCCCTGGAAATGCATTGTTGATTCTGTCTTCCTGGTTTACTGATCTTGTATTGTCTCTTATTTTTAACTCTTCCCCTAGAAGACCCATCAATTTAATTTTTTTGAGAAAGAAACACTTGTCCAGAGTAATTCTGATTTAGATGGCCAGCTTTTCTTAATTTCACTGATAATTTTTTCTTTTCCATCCATTATTTTTCCTGGAGTCCATCTTTTGACTTCAGATCATGCAAATCTTTTTGAGGGAACAAAGCTACTTGTACAGACTTTCTCAATAAAAATACTCTACACTGACCTTCCTTTCCCAGACATCTGCATTAAAAACAGAGGGTGGGGAAGGAGAGAATATGAATTGATTGACACCTGTGTTTTTTGGTTTTTTTTTTTTAATTTATTTTCCAATAATTGTATCTTGTAGCCTGTGTTACCTGGGAGAGTGAGATCTGCCTGGAACAGATGATTTAGAAATTAAGGACAAATGTGGGCTACAGAAATGTCCAGTGAATGTATGGTTGTCCAAGAAGTTCACTCGGGATGTTTTTGTGTAAGAGTACATCCCCTGCTTGACCCAAGGGTATGAATGGCAGGTGCAGCACAAGGAGAGGCATATCTTCAGCAGACATAATTTGAAGAGTTATCTTCCTCACTTTTATCTCTGCATTTTTTTAAGTGATGCTCTTGCATCTGTGAAGGTTTAGGATCATCAGCAAAGCAAGGTTGGTAGTAGAAGCACAGTGACTTCTATTAGACAAAACATCTTCAGTAACTGTGACCGACAGCTTGTTTACAAGTCTGTATGACTGCTTTTCCCCAATCATATTATTAGGTCTGATAAAAGGTGGTACTTTCCCAACAAGGCTTGTTGTTGGTCTTCTAAGACTGTGTTAAAAGGTTCCTAGGTGGTCTTATGTTGAACACCCCAGATGTAGAGGTGGCAGCATGGTTTGCAGTCTGTTTCTGTCCCCCTACCACCATGGATTTTGTGGAGGCCTGGGTGATCTCTTTGATTCTTCTAGTCTGAATGAAAAATACTTAAATGCATCTTGGTAGATGCTGCATCTCCACAGAGATACCTCACAGTCTTTCAGGGGTTATCCTAACCCTTAGGTGTACACCTTGAGCCCCTGTAGTGGGGGAAGGGGACAGGCTTGTGTGGGCTTGTGCAAGTAATGTGAGTGCAGTGATGGAACACCTGTAGGGGAGAGATGGTCTTCCTTACATCACTGATTTCTCAAAAGGATGAAGTATACAAAAGCCTGCTGTTTTTTTGATTTCTGGAAAGGGGATATATGGCTGGCAGCAAATCCCTTATTTTATCAGATATTTTGAGGTGTTTACAATCTGTCATCCTCAAATCCCCATTCTGCAGGGTTCAGCATTTCTGTGATGTTTGATGTGAAAGATGTGAAATATCAACATGACATTGATGATGACCCTGATGCTGGTAGTGCTTATGTGGTTCATCCCAGATAGCAAAGTGGAAGTTGATTTTGCCCCAAGAATGGATGTGAGGCATTGACATTTAATTGAACATTGGCAAATTCCAGATGCTCCATTATTTTGTAGCTTCCAACATTTTTAAATTGCCATTTTTATACCAAACTGCAAAGGTCGTGAACCAGCTTCTGTGCAGTCTTTGGAGACTGCATTTTAATGTAGGAGATTTCCAGGCCAAAACCAGCCTTGTCTGATGTGTTTCACTGGAGAAAGTAACTGCATCAACCTAGCTTTAGAACAGGTATTTAAGTTAAGAGGCTGTAGCTTGGTTCCAGGATGCAGGAGAGAGCCTGTTATTAATCTGATAGATTTTTTTTTTTTCCTTTCTTTGGAAGTGAATGCCTTACTTTTATATAAAATAGTTGAAAGGTGTTGGAGTTGAGTATATTATTTTGTATCGAATCAGAAGAGCCTTTGGAAACCTTTCTTTCTTATAGACTAAAGTTCAGTAGCAACTTCTTTCATAATAAGTACTTGTGCAGATGAACAAAACATGGGCTCCAGTTGTGGCAGCAAGAGCTTCTACTTGATGCTGATGCAGTTCAGCTTTGGCATGTAGCAGTTTCACATTTCATGTAGGCAACATGACAGTTTTCCTGAGAGGAACAGTCAGAGCTGACCATGCTCTTTTCCTTGTTCTGTTCAGCCTGAGGGCTATGACGCTTTCAAGAGATTAGAGCTTTGTGGGTGAGGTTATTTAAAATCAAGATATCTTGAATATTCTCTCTGAATCTGAGAGCTCAGATGTGTGTTCTGGTGGTGGGAGAAGATTTTCTTGAAGTTCTGAAGTAGTTGGTGTTTCACAGCTGAGACATTTCAGATCCAGTACTAGAGAAAATCAAGTCTTACCATTTTTTGCATGGGTACTTTCATAGCTGCAAGAGAGGGAGCGTGAAAACTGCCACCCTTCTCCTCATTGCCAGGCCAGTGGAGAGGTGTCACCACTCTTCAGCCCTTTCCAGAATGGTGAGACTGCAGCTTGGGGCTGAGCAGCCTGATGGCTCTCTGCTGGGAGAGTGAACAGAAACAATGCTGTTAAATGCAGCTGGGTGAATTCTGCTAGTGCTGCTCTGCTTCTGAATGTTTAACTGGGTTAAAAAAATAGATGATCTCAAAATTTTAGACTCTTCTGAACTTTCCGTAAGAGATATTATGCAAGAAACTGGATCACCTCTGTCATAATTAACACACTGTTTGCAAATCTTCACATATTGCTGCCTTTTTCAGGAATGACTTTTAAGTAGGTTCATTGAAAGTATTTTTTTTCCTATACCCTCACTTTCTTGCCATGAGCTGATTGGAGAGATTATGAAGATGGTGTTAATTAAAATTATAAGAAATGGATCATTTTGTCTTGCCACTCAACCTGTATTTTCCCTTTTGAAGGTCATGGAGGCAGAACAGACCAAAACGAGAAGTGAGTTGGTTCACAAGGAGACTGCAGCCAAATACAATGCTGCCATGGGAAGGATGAAACAGCTGGAGAAGAAGCTGAAAAGAGCCATCAATAAATCAAAGTACGTTTTACATTTGGAAATGAGTTTAGTGGTGAAGTCTGTGGGAGATGCAGATCCTGTAGGGTTTGTCAAACATGTGTAAGTGCATTGACCTTTATACCTCTGCCTTTGGGCTCCTGTCTGCATGTGAGAGCCTCACAGCAAAACAGGTACTGGTATTGGTCCTTGCGTGTGCCCTTCTAAGTGTCTTTTGAGGTACCTTGATAGACTTGATAGACAGGTGAACTAAATGGGGTAAGAAGCCTTTCCTGGGCATATCCTTAATCCTGTTCTAGTGCACTGAAGCCTTTGGTGTGTGGCTGGGGAAACAGGTTCATGGATTCACACAGATGCTGCCTACCGAACCACAGAGCTCCACCTGTGGATGTTTTTGCAGCTTAGCACTGTGTTCAGTTTAGCTCTTTTTTTCAGTTAAGAGAGCAACAAAACAAGTGACAGAAACCCAAAGGGTGTGAGACTGCATCAGAGTAGCACACTGCACATCAGATTTGTTTACTTCCTAATGTTGCTGAGGCAAAGCCATGCAAGAGCTGTTGTTGGGGAAGGAAACATGCTTCAGAGAGCATAGCTAAGTAGCAAATCTCACTAATGAATGTGTCTGCATTTGATGTGCAGTTTTGCTCTGTTGCAGAGAAGTGAAGCAGCTTTTTGCTCAGAAGCTGTTTAAAATTTTGGCCCTGATTATAGCCAATCCTTAATCCTCTTTATATTTCACAGTTGCTTTCTTTGTATTTCCAGACTGTAGCTTGTCTAAACAATCTGCTTGCTGTATTTAGCTTTTAATCCCTCCATCTAAAAATGACTTCTTGGTGAAATCGGTCAACTAAAAATCTATTTTGATTGGTGTTTGCTCAATTCAAGAAAGGATTAGCACTTCTCAAGGAAGATTCAAGCATGTTTGCTGAAACTGAGTAGCAGCATGGCTTGGTAGAATGAGCTGCGTGCTGCTTGTCTAGCACTGCACAGGGACTGTGAAAAACATCAGATCACTAAATGACAGATTCCTCTGACTAAGAGCAATGTCTCAGAAGTGATTTGGCTGCTAGGAGTTCTGTCCTTACAGTAAGATTTGAAATAAAGACCCTGGTAAGTGGCCAGTGGGGTCCCACATACCTTTTTATAACAATGATGGTGAGCCTGGTGCCTCTTCTGTGATTTGCGTTTCGAGTCTTCATTTCCTTGCTGAAGCAACCCTTGTTGGGGGTGTTGTCTTGTGTCATTCTTCTCAGAAGCAGCTGGTTTTCACTTGTGTGGGAGGATCCCGTATTCCTTTGTCTCACAGCAGGGCTGACTGAAGCAAAAAGCACCTAGGTAGGGTGTTTTGGAGGCCCCTTTAATAAGGGCTGTACAGAAATACCAATTCTAACCTAGTATTAAACTGGAAGATGCCTGATGGCACAAGCAGGCTTATCATGGATGTATCTGGAGTCACGCTGCATAGGGATGTTGGAAAGGTCAGTTGTCTCCCAGCATTGCCATTTCAACATAAAGGAAAATTGAACCTGAGCTGAAATCAGTGAATCAGTGCTGTCAAGTGGCTACATAGAACTGGGAAATGAGGCTGCCGAATTTGTGGCTGCTGGTATTGTAGGGTGCAACTGGCAACAAGCTGCTTTTCAGGCCCTGCTCCCTGGGTGGTGTGGGAGGGCTGGCTGTAATGCCTTTATGGCCTGTGTTGTCCATCCTCTCTCTCCTGCCCAAACTGAGGGCAGATATGCTGAATGCCTTGCTCTTTTACAAAAAATTATTTGCATTTTCTCCTCAATTCAGTCTGCATTAAGGTGCTTAAAGCATTGCTATTTGAAACAAGATTGGGACAGCCTGGAGGAAAGTAATTTAGATGATTTGCCATGTAAAGCTGATGAGTGGATGATTATTATATTGTTTTGCTCTGGTTTTGCTTTTAATTTTGTTTCTGGGTGCTTACTTTCTTGTAAGCTACAAATGTGCCTACGGCTGCATGTCCTTAAGTTGCCAGATCTTCTGGCTTGGTGCCTCTGAGTTGTAGGATAATGAACTTGCCTGTGTTAGCTGGTTTTTGAGAGCAACTTTTTGCTCCAGTGGCTTAGGCAAAATGCCTTTTGCTCTTAGTGTCATCTACTTCAAAAGCACTTTGCTTGACTGTGCAATGTCATGGACTTAGCTGATGACGCAGGACACCAATTGCACCAGGGAATGATTTGCCAGCTCTGCTGTGTCATGGGCCAGGCTTCAATAGTTACAGGGTTGTGGCTGTAAGAGAACAATGTGACCCAAGGAGAAGCGAGTCCCTACCCTGACAGTGCAGTGCGTTCTGCTGGCATCAGATGCCCAGCTGTGTGTTAGCCATGAGTGAGGAAGAGAGCTTATGTTTGAGCTCTTACATATCAGGCTGGTGGCATCCTTTTCCTGGCGTAGGTGGCATCTTTCTTGTCTGTTCCCTGTAATCGTGTCTGCTCACACATGCATGTATATGTGTTCATGTATACGCATGTGCATGTATGAAGTAGTTCAGAGGAGGCTGAAAGGGTAAAAATATGATAAGAGTAGTTAAAGTTCTATTTTGTATAAAGACATATTTGATTGTTCCTCTCCCCTATACTTTCTAGGACTGAAGGAATGATGCTGTCAACTCCAAAACTTGGAATTTTACAGTTTGTATTTAGGTCAAAAGACCCATGAGAAATAGATATATTAGAGGGGAAAAAAGAGAGTACATGTAGGTGTTGCATCATGTAGATAGTAGTCTCTCAGGATTATGATGAAACACAGAATAGCTGTGTTAGTGCTACAAAGAGAGCACTCCCACTCCAGTGCTCTGCATGCAGTCCTGGTGGTTGTAAACAATTATTCTTTGTTTTTCCACAGACCTTATTTTGAACTCAAGGCAAAGTACTATGTCCAACTAGAGGTACGTATGTATTCCGGATCCATCTGAAACTCTTTACAATGATGGTAAATACTGATATTACATCTGAAGTGCTCAAATAACTGTGTTCCACTTCTTACAAAACTAGTTCAATTCAAAATCTCTTGAGCAATTTGCTAAGCATGTTTTGAAAAGAAAATACTAAGAGAGGCTTTGTTTCCTTGGGTGAAGTAAGACATTGAACCTTGCTGCTTACTGCCAGAACTGAACAAATACGGTTTGGCTGTCTTTACTTCTTGAACTTTGACATCTCTGGAGTTTGTTTGGGTTGGTTGGTTTGGTTTTTGTTTGTTTGCTTTTTTCCCCTATGCTTTATGCATCAGACTGCTTAACTATTCTGTTCGCTGGTTGGGTCAGTTAACAGAACAAGTAACCTGCTTCTAGTACTCCAACTTGACACTGGTGTGAATTTCTGATTTTGGGTTTGGCTGGATAGGCTGTCACGGCTGCACTCTGTGTGTGGTATGATGTCTGGCCAGTGCTTGGGCACAGTCAGGGTCTGTTACCACACTCCGGAGGCAGTCGCAGCCCTGGTTGCTGTGGTTTGCCTTGCTGCCGTCTCCTTTGCAAGTGCCACTGCTTGCTCTGGGGTGCTCTGGAATTCTGAGCTCTGCCATCACTAGATACCAGCCCTGGTTATGGTAGCTGGCCTGTGCACAGTCAAGTCACATGGGCACATAACAGAGAACTGCACGTTGTGCATCATTCATAACAAAAGCACATCTGATACCTGTCTTCCCTCTAGCAACTGAAGAAAACAGTAGATGACCTGCAGGCAAAACTGGCCCTGGCAAAGGGAGAGTATAAGACTGCCTTGAAAAACCTGGAGATGATCTCAGATGAGATTCATGAGAGGAGACGGTCCACTGCCATGGGGCCCCGAGGATGCGGCGTGGGTGCTGAGGGGAGCAATACCTCCGTGGAAGACCTGTCAGCGAGTAAACCAGAGTCGGACACCATCTCCAGTGAGTACAGAGTGCTTCTGTGCCTGGGAATATGTGAGTCGTGGCTACAGTAGCACAGAAAGGTGTGATGCTCGCACAGGAGGGGTGTAAGGATAAGCTTCTTTGCACCGTAGGATCTTTTGCCAATGTGTGATTTGATGTGATTTCAGCAGAGCGTGTGTGCTGTGAAAAAGGGAGCCAAGAAGCAGCAATATGCTAGTGCAGTGTAGTGAGGCTCTGTACAAGAGAGGTTTCTCTTGAGTGACAGCAGCAACTACCAAGCAAGTTCCAAGCCTAGGTGACCTCTGCTTTCTGGTGGGGAGCTTGGGCTGCAAAGGCTGGAACAGTCTCTTGTATTGTGAGTTTGCTTTTGTCTTGGCTCTGGGTGAAAGGGGACAGATGGTCATTGCATGTGGCCCTCTTTGTCTTCCCTCTTAGACACTTTTTTCCCCTTCTTGATGCAGAAAGGGGTTTTGGTTTTTTGGGGGTTTTTTTGTTTGTTTGTTTGTGGGGGTTTTTTTTGTTTTGTTTTGGTTTTGTGTTTTTGGGTTTTTTTTTTCCTGCTGCCCAGTCCCACAAATCCCAGTTTAATTCATACTTCAGCCCCATTTCTCTAGGGAAAAAGTCTAGGTCAAGAGTATGCAAATGGGACCTCAGCTGCCACAGCGAGCAAGCGCAGTGTCTTGGCTGCTGATGCGGTGGGTTTTTGGTATGGCTGCCTATCTTCTGACTCCCAAGTTGAGCCTGTCTGAACTGGGTAGGGGTTGCCTCTTTGGACACCCACAAGTTCCCCCTCCTCATGCAGAAGGCATCCCAAGAGCCTTAGATATATCTGTGTGATGCTTTTCTGGTGCTGAAGGAGCTCAGGGGCCTTGTGTGTAGTGGCAGAAAGAGCCAGGAAAGTTAATTCAGAGCAACCACTTGCAGGCCCTCCTGGCAGCTGCCAAGGCTGCAGGCAGGGACAAGCTCATCTCTCATGGAATTGCTCAGTCTGACATATGTGGAGGGACTCCAGATTGTGTCTAGTGCCAGAACTGAGTTAAAACAAGGCAGGGCCAGTAGCTGGGACTGCTCCTGTATGGTACGGTAAGTTTAGACTGTGATAAATAAGCTACAGTTCAAGTTGTGCTTGCTGTAGCCTGGCTGGTGTCAGTGCTTCTTGACGAGTAGAAGGCTCCTGTGAATTGGAAATATCTACTGTGCCTAACCTTCTTATGCTATCACCTCCTGCAAAGTTATTTGTATTGCTCACCTTGCATTGATAGAACACAGCAAAGGAGAAGAAAGGCCATTCTGCAGTCTTGGATTTGACATCATTAAAACTAAAACCACAACAAGCTATCTCCCCCTCCAGGTGCCCTGGAGGGGGCTCAGGAAGGTGGATAATACTGTTACCCATTTCATGTTCAAAGCCTTTTAGGTCAGTTGTGCAAGGTGTAAGTACAGTTCTGCAAACTGCAAATACAGCAGAAAGAGGACGAACATCTCTGCGATAGCCACGACGGTGCCTGCTGCCAGTTGCACCCTTCGTATCCGGGTGGTGTGTGGCTGCCAGGGGAACAGCACAGCTACTTTGAAACTTCTCCTCTGAGCAGTTTTGTTAACACTACTGGTCTGCTCCTGCTGCTTTTTGAAGGCCCTTCTGAGCCACTCTAATGATGTCAGGAATCACAGGAGGTGTGACTGAAGTCACTGTAAAGGTCATGCTATTGGTGGGACTTCTTCAGACCAGTGTGATTCCAGCACATGCTTTTTTGCTGCAGAGGCTGATTGCATATAGAACATCTTCTGATCCCAGTGGGACTACTTGTGTGCAGAAGTCTTTGGTTCGTAGGTCCCCATCCCACAATGAGCCACAACTGAAAAAGGGTGAATTTTAGCAAAATCTACATCCCTGTGTTGCACAAAATGGAACCTTCTCAATTGGATTCCTCCTCCTGTTGCTAAGAAAGAGCCTGCATCTCAATCTAGCCAGACAGTGTGGAGTTGGTTTGCTTTAATTAGAATTCAGATCTTAGCAAACACGAGCAGGGGAAATTATATATGTGGGTGGGGCTTTTTTTAATTTGGTGTTATTTGGTGATCCTCATCCAAAAAGACATCTTGGGAGTTTGTGCTGGATTTTAACTGTGAAAGTGGGAAAGATAAGGTGGAAAAAATCTGCCCTCTAATGAGCGTCTTAATTAACCAGAAGTCTGTGCTGGGATCAAGATGCTGCTGGCTAAGGCAAGTGCAGAGGACTGAAGGGAACAAGGTGCCAGCTGGGCAGGGGGAGCACAAGATCAGTGAAAGTCCAAGAGCATTGTGGTGTGAAGAGCAGCAGCTGGTGTAGAGCTGGTCTTGCAGGGCATGGCTGGCAGGTTGCTGTTCTTCAAAGCTGAATTAGGCCTTTGCAGAAGGGGGCGAAGTACAAGAAGAGCAGCCTGTGGGTCAGCAGTGTGTGCAGGTGCAGAAGACGCAAACCTGAGAAACTGCCATTGCCAGAAGGGGGTAGGTTTGCTAACTGGAGTATTATTTGAACATTGCAGTGGCTTCAGAAGTGTTTGAGGATGACAACGGCAGCAGCTTTGTATCCGAAGATTCGGAAACTCAGTCGGTGTCCAGCTTCAGCTCTGGTCCTACGAGCCCCTGTGAGGTGCCCACTCAGTTTCCTCCTGTGACACGACCTGGAAGCCTGGATCTGCCCAGCCCCGTGTCCCTCTCTGAGTTTGGGGTGATCTTTCCTGTTCTCGGCCCCCGAAGCGAATGCAGCGGGGCATCCTCCCCTGAGTGCGAAGCCGAAAGAGGTACGCACAGCTGGATACGCCCTGGGCCAATGTTTTTCAGCTTCATAAAAGGAGCAGGAAAACCTCCTCAGCTCCCTTAGGCAAGTCACCTGCTCCCTGAGCTCTGACCTGCTGGCTGCTTCCCTGGGGAAGGCAGTTCTTGAAGGCCTGCATCCCACAGTTAACGATGACATCTAAAATGTGTTAATTATTCTTCTCCTGGCTGGGAATGTTCCCCAGTTCTGTGGAGGGGTTTGAGGTTTCTCATGAGATAAATGATCAGGGGGATTTTGATGGTATGTTTATTTTTAAGGAAAATCTGAGATTTCACTTTTTTTCTAAATTACTGTCCTGCTTGCTGAAAATCCTGCTTTCCAGGAAAGAGGAGAAAGAAAAAACAAAGCAAAATAGCCAGATAACATGCCAAAAGCAACCTCTTGCAGGCTCTGGCAGCCCTTGCTGACAAATCCCTCCAGACTAGAGGATTACCACCGCTCCTGTGTACGCCAGCCTAAGGCTGTTCACACTGTCATTTCCTGACGCAGTGCACAAGATGAAGGCAGCTTGGAAGGCCAACTCTGATTTCATTAAAGCGTCTTGCTTCTGCTCCTGTATTTTTTTTGCACGCTTTAGCAATGGAAGATGCAGAGGCACCCCCTTGAAGCTTAAGTTGCCGAATGAAACCCAGGTTTAACATCTAGTTTAATCCTTTCTTTGCAGGGGATAGGGCAGAAGGGGCTGAGAACAAGACAAGCGACAGAGTGAACAAGAATAGGAGCAGCAACAGGAGCAGCTCTGCTGAAGGGTTGGCTTTGGATAACCGAATGAAGCAGCTCTCCCTTCAGTGCATGAAAATCAAAGAGGGAATATGCGCGGGCAGAAAAGCTGCCCAGATTGGCTGAGTCCTCCCTGTGCCCTGTCCTGATTAATGGGAATATAAATATTTACATGTGAACTTCTAAGTGTTTGAAGAACATTGTGCCAATAATATATGCCAAATCTTAAGCATTTGCTTTAAGAATTTAAAACTGCACTAAGAAGTCTAATTGATCTGGAGGGCTGAAGTTTTTATTCAGTAAATCCTTTGTAGGCTGGACAAATTATCAAATGTTTAAGCTGTGCTCATATTTCACAGACTTTGTGAATTGTTTTGTAGCAGGCTGGCTGAAGCAATAAATCGTAATGTTCCCATGTAAATTCATGCCAGTTGGGGATCTGAAATTCAAGCCAGACATTTGCAGAGAGTGGTTTGGTTTCAGTTTTGTAGAATGAAATGCTCTTTAGATACAGTGGATCTCTTGAGTATAAGTGGCATATTCTTTAAACATCTGTATTTGTCTGTATTATGCTGAAACTGTACAAATATTTTGTATATGGGAAAGCCGTTGCATGTGTGGGGTCTGAAAGCCTTCACTCTTCCCTTGGTGCTCACAGAAAGGACAGAGGAGTCACGGCTATAAAAACTGATGTTGAGAGACAGACAGACAGAGGGGGGAGGGCAATACTCAGCAGTGGTAGGCCCTTTACAGTGACCTTCCCAAGTCTGGATGGGACTCCGAGGGCGATTCCAGTGACCAAAAAGAGTTGATTGGCCCTTTGCCCTTCCCCTCCCCTTCCCTGAGAATTGAAGTATTATTTTTAAGCACTTTAAGTGTTTTGGGGTTTTTTTGCTCGAAAATGGGAGTCATAGATGTTTTCAGGACAGTTATGATAAGGGATTTGCCCTTGAAATATGCATGAAGAAAAGGAATTGCCAGTGTAGATTGACAATGTGTTCTTATGCGTCTCCGTAGGTCGTACTGTGTGGGGTTTATAACTGTTACAGGGACTTGGGGTTTTAGTAGGCCCTAGAGAAAATGTTCAATAAAATTAGAAAGGGCACAGGCGTGTTTTGCCAGCAGCTGTTAGGCAGTAGTAGTGTCTGGTAATTATGCTAATAAATGGTAGTAAAAATCCTAGGATTCTTCGGTTTTGGTGGCTAAGCATTTCTGAAAGCACCATTTTATCTAAGATGTCAGTTTATATTGTTAATTTGATGGGAATTTTAGTATTGCCCCAAAGTATTTTCTATTCTATGTTTTTGCAGTCCTGTTGTATTTTGTCCCTGCCACAGCTTGTGTATCTGTTCTCAAAGTTAATGTAAAATTCTTCACACTACAGTAAACATTTTTGTTTTCCACATTTCATTTTGTGTCTGTGCAAGCTCAGTGCATCTTGAGCACTAGGAACCGACTCTTCTCCTGCAGCAAGTTTAGCCATTAGATACCCACTTCCAGATGGAGACTGAGGCCTGGTGCCATTCTAGTATTGGATTCCTCTGCAGCGTGTGGACAACTGTTGTCTCCTTCCAGCTTCCTTCCCTGCACACAATTCAGATTTTATTTGGAACTGCACAAGATCAGAGCTTTAGTTGTTTTCCAAAATCCCTTAGTAGGCAGAAACGAGGACGGTGTTCTGTTACTCAGTGCTGCTGAAATGTGCTGTCAGACCGTGCAGAACTAGAGGTAAGGAGACCTGTTCTCATAAATTATATTTTACACATTATAGCTGTTATGATGTAATAGCTTTAAATATTTATACACTTACATCTTAAACCTGAGGCTGAACTCTGCCATTACTAGAATTTCCCAGTCCAGTATATGTTTAGGAAAGAAGGCTGTGGTTCCAGCTTCTGATGTGACTTGGGCAAAACGTGGGATTGACAGTATCAAATAAGAAATGAAAAGCAGTACAAACATACCACGTTGTATTAAATGTTTTTACTTAAATGAACATAGTTAAGCTGTTGTCTGTGATGCGTACAGCTAGAAAAACTAAGCAGAGGTAGTTGTTGAATATCTCATTTTTGCAGACTTGCCAGTCAACCCTGATTATGCCTTCCTGAGCTGCTAGAGTATTTTGAGGGGATTGTTGGTTGGTTGCTTTGGGTTTTTAACCTTTCTTGCTATCAAATTTCCACTCACTTTGCCAGTTCTGACTGGAAACCCAAACTCCCTGTACTGGGGCAATGAATTAGTTTTATGCTCAGCAGTATATAAAACCAGTTGTGTGCACTGCCTCACCTACGCCCTGATTGTGTTCAGCTCCCAGCAGGGTACAGCCATTGATCAGGGACTGCGAAAGGGCATGGAACCCACCACACCATCGCTTTCACAGCATGCTTCTGTAGGATTTAAGGATCTTGCTCCAGCCTTCTTCCTGTGCTGACCCCCAGACTTGGCAGGTAAATCACCCTTCAAACATGCAAGTAAACAGGCAGAACTGCTCGCCTAATAAATTAATGGAAAACTCATTTTATTTTAAACTTCATAAAAGCCATAATTATAAACGTGATGAACTTAAATGATGATACATCACTGTGGAGTACAGGCAAACAAACAGGCTTTCTCTGGTCACTTTTCTGATGGAGCTCTCTATGCATTCTGAACTGTGAGAGTAGCTGCCTTCGTGGGTATAAAAATAAGCCTCTGGTGTATCAAAGTGTATGTGACCACTGAAGTGGTCCTGAAATGAGAATGTATAAAGCAAATGTTAACCTAGAATTCTACTTCTCTTTGGTATTATCAAACAATTTGTGTCCTTTTTTGACTAAGCGATGAAAACCTCTCCTCTATGTACATAAACTTAATTCTACACAGCTGGCTGTTCAAACAGTGCAGAGATTGTGTGGCCAAGTGCATCATTACAAGTAATGAAACAGTGACATGAAATTTGCATCAGGGAATGAGGGCTGAGCCACAGATTCCCAGGGCAGAAGCTGTTGGTACCAGTTGTCCATGGTACCACTTCTCACCAAGTCTGAGAGCCAATGGATCAGATTAACCAAGGCCTAACCTGTGTCTGCCTGGGGTGTCTCACCCTGAGCTATGAACAGCAGCATTACAGGGTCTTGTATGGAGCTTTAAAGTAGGGTTGTTTTAAAAAACTACAGAGAAAAGGACCTGCAGTGCTTAAGTAAGGAGAGTGACAAAGCTTCTGAAGGGTCTATGTCAGTTATACCACTCATGGAGAAATAACCATTTCTCTGTAAGTCATCTTCCCTTACTTAGCTGAGGAGTGCAGGATGCTTGTTGGGCTATTTTATGAGGCTTTATATTTTAATGTTTAAAAGTTTGAATTGTGTGTTCATGGGCACAAAACTTAAGGGACAAGAGCTGCACAATTCTCTAACAGGCAGTCAAGTCACCTTTGTTATGGTCTGAGTGGTTGTGTGGCTGTCTCAGTTGTTGCACGTGCAGACCTTAATCCTTTCTAAAAGTCATGCCATGTGACATGTCCCTGCTTCTATCACTGTATCATTCTCTGTCATATGGATAAAAAAAAAAAAAAAAAAAAGCTAAATGGTGTAGGGGGAAGAAACATTTAACCAAGATACTGGCCTGAGGCTCTGTTAAAAATCCAAGGATCAGTTCACTTTCCAACTTTTCCAGATTTGTGGAACAAATATAGAAGCATGTGTTTGACAAAAAAAAGATGAAAGCAAAGCTTAGACAAACATTTTTTTTTTCTAAGAAAAAAAAAAGAAGAAAGAAAGCTTTGTTGTAAAATTAATTTGCCAGAATCTATAGACTAGAATTTCTAAGAATCTTTTGTATTTCTTTTTAAATATCGCCCCTGGTGTTCTGTCCTGTACCTGATGGGAAATGCAGGGTGAGGGTATTCCAGTATTCTGGGGAGGTGCAATAGTTGACTTGTGTGATAATGGACACTGAATCTGGTACAGTTCTGGGGATAAACCCAATCCACTGACTGTTCTCTGCATATAAGGAATGTTTGTGTGTCCAGGTGGGGACAGAAGCCTCTGTCCCTGGGCCTGGCATTCAGAACGTGGTGCATTCCCTACTGTTAGTTCAGCACAGGGTGGAAGCTGGGCCTTGTGCCTGTGTCATCCAGCATAAGCTGTGCTCAGAGGGGAAAAAACCCAAACCAGAACAGAAAGGCAAGCCCCTTCTTCCTGCAAAGTGGAAACCAACTACAGAAGAACAGATTTTACTGCAAGCAAGTCCACCAGCTTGGTCTCAGACAGCAGAGGATGTGCAGGAACTCAGCACTGAAGGCAGCAGTTCTGACATCTGCCCTTCCTACTGTCAAGAAAATGCTCAAGATTCTGAGACTTTGTGACTGCCTCTAACTTCACAGGTGATAAAATACATGCAGGACACCGGGTAGTCACACTGACAACACATTTGCTAGCCCAGATGGTCAGTGAGAGAACTGCAGGCAGAAGTGTGTCTGTTCACAGAGGCCTTTGCCCTTTCAAAACCAGCCATCTGGTGAAGGAAAGGAAACCAAAGGATCCAGTACTTTCTGGAGAGGGCTAGCATCAGACTTCTGTGGGGACAATTTTAGCCCACTGCTATTTCTGGTGTTTCTGTAGCACATGTGCTCAGCTTCCCAATGACCAAATGGCACCCATGCTCTAAAATAAGATTTAAATGCCACCTTTTTGCTTGGAAAACTGCCAATCCAACCTGAACGGCAGAAAACTTTCTATGGCTGTTTTAGAAACTCTTCCCCAACTGTCAGAGATAGTGGAATTTTAAGTCTGCCATTTGCAGAAAGACAAAAAATAATGCACTTTTAAGGTAAGTGAGGCAGTTAGTATTTAAATACTAAAAACACGGTTGTCTTTAATCCTCTTCTGGTACATTGTATATAGATTTTCTAAAGGAAAAGCAAAGATAGCAGGCTTCTAAAAAAAAACCAAATTCATTCTGCACTAGTATCACTGCCGCTATTTTCTTAAGAACTCTGACCCTACTTCTATTGATGACACTGACCAAGCGCTTGGTTCGCTCACTGCAGGTTCAGCTTACAAGAAAGGTTGGCTGTCTTGTATAATGGGAGCAGCAAGAGCATTTCTGGGAGCCATGGTTTATTAGGGGGACAGGTTTATATGATCCTTAGGCTGAACACACCTAAAAATTACGAGAATAAAACATTTATCAGCTGGGCTGCTGCTGGTCCTCGCACCAACCACAAGCCTACCTGCCTCAGCAGACACAAGAGACTTTTACAGCAAGCCTTTAGGTGAAGACTTGCCCCACTGCTCCAGGATGGGGTTGCTGCCTGGTTTGTGCCTTCTGGGTTTATGGTGGCCCTGGAGCGAGCTGGGGCTTACAGTGAGCAGGGAGAGTGCCAGAGAGCACCTTGTGCTGTAACATCCTGTGCTGAAGTAATACAAATCTGAAATAATGGCTCTCAAAGTACATGTAACATGAGTGAGGCCAGTGCTTTACTTTCAGAAGCAGCTAAAGCCAGATCCTTCCCTTTACCCCTATATACATACTCGAGGGCAGCTGAAAACATCAGTCTCCTGGAATACTACATACTCAGCAGCAATAACTGTACATTTAGATGGGAGAATTGGTTCAGTGCTGAAAACATTCAAGATAGCAGCACAAATATGCAGGAAAAGCTATTTGGTCCTGAGACTGAATAAGCAGAATACACAAGAATAATTTTCTTACGTGTTTACTTTTTAAGAATAAAAATCTCAAACCCACATACCCTGCATGGTGCAAGAAGAGAAGAGAATTTCGGTTTTAGTTTTCCTCTTAACTTGCTAGACTTTGATTTGAAGTGTGGAAAAACTGCAATAACTAGAGTTCTGGCAGTTTATTTGAAAATAAGCATTTTAGCACATCCAGGAGCCTGTTGAACAGTGCCCACTCCAACACCGCAGCAGCAAACCCCTCAGCAGCTGTCTACCACACTTAACTGGACAAGCGGCTACTCTGTGCTTTAGGCTGCAATTTAGAACGTCATTTTGTTTTATGCATGTGTGGTAACAGTTATTCACCTGTTCTCACACCGTAGGACAGGTCAAAGCCACCTCCTGAAGCAGTAACATACAAATCTGTCTCCTCACTGCAGCTGTGACACCTTAAGAGAAGTAGTACTATTAAAATCTAAGAAAAAAGGACCCTCTTGTTGAGGCAGGAATGTGGTGGGGATAATGTTGTACATGCCAGCAAAAATGTTATCCACTTCCAAGTAGCAAAATCCACACCTACAATAAAAGAAACTCTCTCTTAGAACTAAGATCTGAAGTATGTTTCAAACCTCTAAGACTTGATTGAGTATTAATTACCTGTAGTCACCACTGCTCTTCTTCTGAAAGCCATGGGAACCAGGATCTCCTACTGTTGAGACTGTGATGAGTTCAAAGCCAACACTGTACTGCCTGCAAGTGACATGACACTATCATGAAGAGGGCTATTTATTAAAACCTACACCAATAATAAACGGAAGACATCTAAGAGTTTTGTCACATCTGGGACAGAAACATTGTTAAACTTACCCCCGACATGAATGTACTGGACAGTTTGTCTACCACCTGTTAATGCACGTGAGCAGCTCCCCTGCCCCGTCACTCAAACTACCCAACTGTCATCTGCAAGTGCAGAAAGAAGTGCATACAGCCCCCCGCTGAATCACTGGAACAGCACAGCTATACCCCTGCACTCATACTCATTTCATGAGACACAGGAGGAGTTTCTTCAGCAAAGAGAGGATGGATAGAAAAGTGCTGCAATTTTATATACAGCTTTGCAAAAGACAAGATGCTTGACTGCATGGCAGGAGATGTTGCTGGTTAGAAGCACTGTGCACTGGTATTTTGAGGCAGATCGTGAATTTTACCATGGGAATTCACCCTGCACAGGCCTAATCTATAGGGCACTGACATCCAGTACTTCACCTGAGCTGCCAGTGGAAGAGTAAATGGACTTTCAGATATGAAGCAATTGCACAGGCTGTGTGAGAACCTGTAAGGGCTTAGTATCCTGCATATTAGCACTACTACAAAAGAGCAGGAATTATGATTGTAATTAGTTTTAAGAGGAAGAAAAAGTCCTTTGTACCTTCTCCTTTCTGTGCAAGGCCTAGCTCTACTCAGCCTCCAAAACTGAAAAAGACTCCAGCTTTCCTTGGAGGTGAAGGATTTCCTCATTAGCAAGTATGCAGGTTTAAATCACTATTAATAGTGAAGTTCAAAACATAAATAGTACTACACCTGAGCCACCACCTCCCATACCACATCTTCTGGATTTACAGGGAGCATTCCCCCTCCCTATGGAGGACACCGGCAAGGCTCTGTCTGTAGCACGTGACACTAGCTGATTCTTTACAAACCTTGGTCCCCGTAGTTCAATTAGTAATGGTCCATTCTTGTCTAGCTGGAATTGATAAATGGGGTTATTTTTGTAGGTGTCTCTGAAATTTCCACACCCTCCAGCACTGGGACCTTTCCACTGTCCATTAACCTGAAAGAAGTCAAAAGTACAAAACCCACTTTGTATCCTGAGGATTTGTGTTGCTTATTTATACATATGAACAAGATTAGAGACTCCTCACTTCAGAGGTCACTGATTTTAGTAGTTTATCCTAATTTTTCAAGTGCAAGTCAAAGTCTCTCAGGTATTCAGAAAGTTTCACTGCAATCCTCCATCCACCTTAATCAAAGCTTTGGATCCCTCAGAAGTGTAGAGTGTTTTTTCAGCTTACATTAAATAAGTAACAAGTGACTGTGATAAACGGCATCTAGAACGTGCCATTTATTTCAATACTAGACAGACATCCTCAAATAATTAACAGGAGGTTTCCACATACTTAATTTTCTTTGTAAACATCATATAACATAAAACAGTTGTCCTGTCTCAAAGATGCTGGTCACCTTCAATGAGTTTTTGTGCTCTTAAAGCATTCCCCCAGACTAAGCCCAGTTTTTAAGAGCTAAAAAGGACAATGGTTTCTGGAACAACAAAGGGAATCATCTCACTGTTCCCAGGAGTCTCTCTAGCTACTTGCCTTTCCTGTTCTCCAGGACAGGCCAGCTCCAGAAATAATAGCTGGCACCATGCACTGTCTGGACTCCAGAGACCAGCTGCAAGCCAATTTCCACACAAAACCATGTAATCCTTGGCTTCGGGCATGAGCATCCTCAAAATGGGCACTGCAGCTCAAACTTGCCTTGTTTGTCACTTCCTGAGGAATTTATTGCTTGGACACAAGACTTCTACCTCTGGTAGGATTCCCCAAGGTATGCATGGTACAGAGGTAAAGTTAACAGCTGATTCTTTCTTGAGGATGAATTTGGCAATACATGAAAAGACATTCAAGTTACTTTATCCTCTGAGCTCCTGGCTATATTTATACTGCAGCTAAAGGTATAACTGCAGCTCATGTTGACAGCTGAAATACAAAGAGCAGCTGGCCCCAAAACTGCCTGGGCATCTGACTTCATTTCAGTCAAGGTCTTTGCTCTTACTGGTGCTTTGGTTTTCCATCCCTGATTTTGTCCCATCACGCCAAAGAGTTTTTCCAAGAACACCATGCAGTTCTCTCAAGGGAAACGAGCAATACTCTTGCAGGGTCTTTACTCTGCAGTAGCACCAGCACAGTCTGATCTCTGCAGTGATTCCATATTAGGGCACAAGTTGTTATTCTAAAGGCCAGGCTATTCTACAATAGTTTTACACAGTGTATGCAATGGTGCAGCTACAACACCCCACTCTGCGGTGATGTAGAGCTCACGTACCGAATGCTGGTGAAAGTGAAGCCGCTATCCAAAGAGATGGTGTGAGCAGTGTGAGCCAGCCCAAGGACTTCTGTGTCGGTATGACTTACACTGGCAGCAAAGCTACTTGTCCAGCAAACCACGTGTAACAAGCACAGGATTGGTCTCGTGCTAATGATACTTAGATTAAGCTTTAGTTAATTTTCATTTGTTAGAAGATGGCCTAGGATGATATTTTATAATACATAAAAATATCTTTTAAAACTTTATACATCTCACATATGGAAAAGCTAAACCTGAATTATTACCCAGTGACCCATAAAAGAAAATACTACTTTACCCGTTTGGAAATGGTGTAGGGTGTAGGAATCTTGGAAAAGGTGAACTTGCACAAGGAATACACCTGTAGGGTAAAAGAAGCAGCTGGTCATATATTTGTTTTGCACTTTTTGTATGAAAACACAACATACTAAAAAAAAAAGCAGAATTGCCTATGCATCATTTTTAGATACTTGCGCACACCTCTATTACTCACCAGATGACCCTGTCTGAAACTAACTGGGACTAACAACACTTAGTTCTACTTAATATTTCTTTAAAAACCCAAAACTAAACCACAATCAATCAATCTGCGTTTTACTTGTGTCAGTGACAGAGAGACATCTAGTACTGATCACAACATGACTCATCAGCTACAGAAAAACCCAAATAGTGAGTCCAAGGGCTTTGAGAAGTCAAAAGAACTTTTAAATCTTAACTGTGATCTAAAAATAGGCTTATTTTGGATACACAGAGATCCAGTGCTCTGCATGTACACAGTAATTTTTTATTCTAGGAAATTTAAATATTTTCTGGCCAATTTCATTATTAGAACTGCACAGACTATATTGTCTTAACTACAAATGGAGAACATTATCAAACACTTAATCCAGGAGTTCTGCTCCATCATTTGTAGGCTCCCTCCCCAAAAACCTATCCATTCAGAAGTACATTTTTAAAATCAAACTCACAAATGAAGGATACTTTACTTGTCTGCATTCATAATGAAACCATCAGTACCTACCCTGACAGTGTAATGGATGGTGTTTTGTTTTTCATACTGGGACACCACTAAAGTAAAGGTGTGGGGCCCTGGAGAGGTCAGCTTTATCTTGGTCAGGTAGTGAGGGCTGTTGATCCGAATGCCATCAATATACGGAGGAGGATCCGCTGTAAAAGAAAAGGTTGAACACTCTTCAATCAAAAAATCCCCCAGCTTGCTAAACTTCTTAACCATTTAAGTATCAGTGATTTTTGCCAGAAAAGTCAGACAGCTGGTACTAAGGTTAAACTGTAACCAGACCCGAGTGCTCTCAAAAGAACAGAGCCTCAAGAATTGCTCGTAAAAAGGACAGATAAGAGCAACTACTGTTTTCAGTAGTTCAGAGGTACCTCAGGCAGGGCAGACTGCTCAAAGTGGTCAAAGAGGGCTAAATGACTGTTTGGAAATACTGACCTCTTGGAGTGAGGCATCTAGTTTCAAAGCAAGAAGTGCTTTTCCACAAAATTCTTTGCAACTCTTCATTTATTTCTGTCATCATCTTCTGGACGACTAAGTTACTCACCTGGATAGTAAACTTTTTTGCCATCTGTCTTGTATACAACCATGGTAATGAATTCTCGATTATGTGCAAAGTCATCCTATAAAAACACAAATCAAGCAGAGTTGTGCACTTCTGTGGCATGTAACTGATGCTTAAGCAGACTGATGTGTGCATTCTGTCATCCCCTGTGATCACCACATGGTATGATCTGACAGTTGTGTTCACTAAGATACCTGATCCCATTCTTAAAAAAACCCTACCTGAAATAACTGGCTCTAGTTTTGCTTGTAACAGCTCAGAATTCTTTCATTACCTTCATAATGGAGACTATAATCACCTCGCTCAAATTTTTACTGTGGATCTACTTCATCAATCTCACACAATTATGTGTACCCAATTAATTTAAAATGTATACATACAAATTGGTGTACCTACTGGAATGTGGAAATATAAGCAGTTATATACCAACATAGAAAACCACACAAGAAGATTTACAGAAGATATTACAGGCCTCACAATACAGAAAATGTAGGAAAAAGACACAGTCACCTTATCTGTGATGTGCCTGCTGAGCAGGACCCAGATGGCAGCACCTCCCTGTGGGCACTGAACCTCCAGCCGGTACTGGGGGTTGTTGGCCAGGCTGTAGGCATCCTTCACTGGGCCATGCTTCACGTCCCATGTACTGAAAGTAACACAGACATGGAATCAGATGAGCCAGACACTAAGTTTTGCTTTGAAAACTAACTCTAAATCCTACAGGGATACAGAGCTACCCATTATCAGTATCAGAGACACTGACAGCTAATTTTCAACTGGAGTCTTTAACAGTGGTATGACATTAGTGTCAAAAGATTAGCTTACAATTTTGTTTTATAGATTACTACAATACAAGTGTGGTAATAAAAAATGCTACATCCACGCAGACTGGCTGTTTGGTGTGGTGGGTGCGATCACAAAAGGCACAGAAAAGGCTGAGCTGTTCTGGGAGTCCAGGCTGGACTGCAGACACCATGTTTATTATTGAAAGAAAAACACCAATGCTTTTGTAATGTGTAAGCTAAGGTTAGTTCCCAAAGCTTAACAATTTTTTTTCCTCCAGTTTTTTATTCAGATATTTTTTCTTTTAATATCTGATCTGTTTTATATTTGGAAGGGTGCCTAAATGAAGGGTTAGAAAAAAAGTTATCTTTGAGGTACCCTATTGCAAACTCTGCCTGTATCAAAAATACAGAAACCCTTGCCTTCTGAAACCAATGCACTTACCCTCAAACTGGGTGACAAAAAGACTGAATGTGAGATACTAGGTAGAAGACAGGGATTGTGTTCAGAAAAAAAAGAAAATAATCAGGCAAGGAAGATTACTTAGAATAATTACAACTGGTGAAAAATGGAATTAGTTAAAGTACTCTGACATCAGGGAACACACCCTGTAAAGACAACACACATCGCACGAATGACTTGCAACTGGCCAGGAAAATGAATTCCAAATAAAAACTAGGTCGCTCAAGCATTGTCTGGTCACTGCACAAAAATCTGATCTCTATTCCAATAGATGTGGGACTGAGGTCAGAGTATGGTTACACAACCTTAAATCCACAGCAACAGTACAAAGGTCACTGGAGTTTCAATGATGGTAGAGAACTAGTCAAAAACAAAGGCCAGGCTGAGAATTTAGAAATGCAAAGTCAGGCTCAAGAGAGCATGGTTGGAGTTCAGCTTCTTCAGCTGTAACTAGAAGAATGGAAGGAAGGAAGCACCAAATCAGAACAGTGAGATATTGACACAGAAGTTCTATCTCTTGGACCAACCTATGAATACACGTCGATTCTTTAAAAAGGCTTGGGTTCCAACTCAAATAAATAACATCATAGTACTGGCACAGGTCCTCCCAGGAAATCCAGAAAATGCCTGAAAAGGAACATATTTCACCTGAAATGACAGATTTACATACACAAGTACTTTCTAAATTTTGGGGCTATTTAGTTTCTAGTATTTCTTTTATTCTTCCTTTCCTTGTGCCTAGGCAGCTTCTTTACACCTTTCCACAGTGACACACCACAAAGGTCTGTATTATCTGAAGAGACGGTGACTTTTTAAACCTTATTACCATTGTCTATTTTCTGAGCTGTTCTTGGATCAAAATTCAAGTACTTTTGTAAATCTGTGGTCCAATTTCTTGTGTCATTTTCACTGTAACGTCCCTTCCAACGTAAGTGGCTCCAGGGATTTTTCAGCTGAAGAAATCGAAGCCCCTAAAGAAATACAAAATAAAACTTCTGGATTCATCTTGACAAGGTAATCTTTATATTTACATTAATATGGAATATGAACCAATAGGTCAAGGAAATACAGCATCGCTAAGCTTTCTGGGATTTCCCAATGGTGCTGAAGGCAAAAGAAACTATTAACCGTTAGAGCAAAAAATCAGTAGCCACCCATTTGCAGACAGGTTTCAAACAGGCAACTGAAAACATCTTCAGTTTTACTTGATACCTTATATTCTCTTATATCCAGGACAGCATACGCATGTGTTGGAACTAAACCCCATTTTTCTCCTTCCTCTTCAGACATCACCCCTGTTGCTGTTGTGATAAGGACATCTCCCTTGTGAAATCTGTTCAAAACCAAGCGAAAAGTAGCTTTAATTAAAATGGCACAAGTTGCAAATTAACATTTGCCAGACACTGTAAGAAACCTGAAGAATGAGTTCGTGCTTCTGTACTTCTGCAGGTGTTTACACTAAAGTTTTGCATCCCCAGCAGATGCCTTACAGAGTCTGAATTTTCAACTCACAACTGAGTTCTGCAACTGTTCTGCACAATTTGCAGTAGTGCCAAAATGCTGTCAAAGGATCTGTGGTGACCGTATTGCTTTTGCTTTGGTCATGCAGCTACTACACAGAAAGCATTTTAATGACTTGGAACAACTCCTACCTCTGATAGAGCATTCTGAAAGTACTGTCTTTATTGAAAGCCTGATTGTCAGAGTGCATAGCAATTCTCTCAGGTATCCAGCCAGTCAGTGCATGGAGATCAATATTCTGAAATGCAAGCATTCAAAAGAAATCACAACAAAACTATAAGCATATGACATTTGTATGCGAACTGTAAAAGCACCTTGAAAGAAATCAAGTATACACAAGTTACAATACAGCTCTACACTTACTGCGGTAAATCTCATCAAGTTCAGCTAAGCAAAAAAATAATACTAAGAAAATGCAAATCCAATACTTTCCTCCCCAAGCAATTCATTTATTTCACTAGAATGAAAGCTATTTGACCCAAGATTATTGGAGTGGAATTTTTGCCTCTTAGAAATAATCTAGTACTTACAGAATTTGATCCAGGAAAATCATATCCCCCCATGACCTTCATATAAGCCTTTTCTATTAGCGATACCCACAATTCGTTCTTATTGTTAGAATAAGAGCAGAGAAGTTCCCCGCTATGATCAACAGGCAGCTGGTCATCTATGATTACCTGGGAGAAATAAACAAAGGGAAAATCATCATAATGATAATAAAGTATTTTTGGAAGTCTTTAAAATCCAAACCAAACTCTCATTAATAGACAGCTTCTGAGACCCAGCCAAACCTCACCGTTGCTCCCACATGTGGACACCTCTATCAATCCTGCACTGAACAAGACGTTCCACAGCCAGCTCTGACTTGCCCTGGTCCACTGGGTGACCTAAGATCACCTGCCTCACTTTCCCCTGTGTAAAATGAGGATGATGACAGTACTCTCTTGTCCAGCATCTAGTATTTACAGTAAAAGGCAGCTGGAAAAGGTTCCATGCAATCGCCAGCATAAAAAGTAAAAAAATACCTAACAATATTCCTCACCTAATTAGGGAACAGAGTATGGATTGTGCTTGGTAGCCAGCAGAAAAAATAAACAGTTATTTATAAGGAAACAAATTGTCATATCGCTTTCATAGTCTTTAGTCACAGATACAGATTTCTTCTCTCTGGAAAGGAAAAACAACCCAAAGCAACAGTTGTGAAAGGATTAACATTTCTTCTTTACATTAGGCAGAATATATTGGGCGTTACTGCAGCATTCGTAGTGGCCTGAAAGTTTCCCAGAATGGCAGTTTCAGTTTCACACTGGAGTTTGCCCGTTACTGGCTCAGGCTATCAACACAGCACAAAACCCGTCTGTGGAGAACGAATAACCCTTCTCACAGGAGTGCAAACAGCCATTCCTCTAATGAAAGACTGCAATTAGGAGGTATTTTGGAAAGAGTATTGAAAGCAAGGCAAGCACATAAATGATACTTGTCCAAAACATTCAGATTCCAGAATTTTGCAATTCAAGGACCTCCTGACCCAGAGGTCATATCTTAGCAAGTGATAGCCTTTGAGGACCTTCCCCTTATTCCCCCATCCTGTGAATATGATCCCTCCACTTCTTAACTCCCAGGAACATTCATCAGTCACTATGACCTGCGATTATTAGTGCCACAGTTAAGCACTGTATGAAGAAATATGTTATGTCCTTATTTATTGCACAGGAAACAAAATGGAAGTTGTTTGTGAGTCTATAAAATTGTATCAAGTGTCTGCAGGCATCTCCTCTCCTTCCTAAAAATCTGTGGTCATCTGAGCTACTCCTCTATGGTCATTCCACATCTATACTCTTCCTGGATGTCCCCCTCTGTACTTTTTAGTTCTGTATCTTCCCTTCTAAGCTGGAGTGGAAAAGTGCATTTCTTGTGCACCCAGTTTAGAAATGTGGGATGCATAATTTTGTTCCTGTATGGTTTTCTTAATTCTTTTATGGTTTTCTTAATTCTTTTAAGCAATATAAGGATTTTTTTAATTAATTTAATGTAAATAAGGCTATTTTCATGCATGTGTGTAGAAGAAATACCTACATTCTGTTACATCCTTCACAACCAGAATGGATCCCAAAAGCTTCAACAGTTGAAAACCACTTTCTAACAAAACATAACTATGGCTATGCAAACTCAGCTTCATAATGAAACACACCCAGCCTTCAAAATATATGACTTAAACAGTAACAATATTGTCTTCCCAAAACCATTTACCTTTCTAGGCACACCATTGATATGAAGCTTCACCATGTATTTGCCACATGGATTATATTCTGGTTCTCCTTTCTTATTCTGAGGGTAAATTATACTGTTAAAAAAAAAAAAAAAAAAAAAGGCAAAACAAAACAGGAAACTGTCACATAAACGACTTGGCTATACATACACTGATAACAGTAAAAGTGGGATTTGCATAGTCTGTTTCTGGAATTTACACAACATACATTTCAGATTTTTAATGAACAGAACCCAAAATTTAGTAAAAATTACAGTGATGTTCAAATTTTTTTTTTTCAGGCCTTGCTATAGTTTTCTGCTAATACAGTAACAAAAATAACTTAAGTAACTTAATTGTTTCTCCAACAGAAGCAAGGCAAACAAATTTATCTTGCTATTAAACAAACAGTATTTACACATCTGTAGTATAAATACAGTATTTGCCTGAACGACAAGTCAAATATTTGAAGAAGATGACAGTGAAGAACTCACTGCTCTTGAAAAGACTCCAAGTTCAGTTCTAACAAATACAAGCTCAGTTCTAATGAGTATAGATTAAAACAAAAAAATCCAGGAACAATGTTCACATGCTGGTCTGGCAACAGGCCCCCAGCAGAGTCTGCCAAACCTGTGCCAAAGTTATCATGGCACCAGTTGAGTGGAACTGAGATAGTGCTGTTAACATTAATTCTGCAAGGAGATGCAAGACAGACCCGCACCTGTTGCACAGCAGTAATGTGGCAGAGCAGGAAAATAAACCTATAAAGCATTGTAAGTAAAATTGCTATTAAAAAAACAAAACCTTCCAAACTATTTATTCATCCTCAAAGCACATCTGAAGACTCCAGTGTATGTATACACACCTATATAAAGCTGGCTTCCCTCTCAGAAGTGCTAAAGCCACAAGTCCCAGGAATATGAAGGTGAAACAAATGCTATTTTTACTGTGTCCAGCTGTCACAGAACATATTGCAAAACCTTGGCAGAGTTAAGTCTCAAAAGGTGTTAGAGAGCAACAGCTACTTACCTTGTGATCAATTTTTTGTTGTATCTTCTTTCATATGCTGCACTGATAGCTAGTGATGCCACGAAAGAACAGTCTGACACTATTGTCTGTAAAGAACAGAACAACAGTGAGGACATTCTGCACGGCATCTGAAGTGATACTATCTATGTATTTATTTAATCTCACGAGAGACAAGGAAAGCACTCTCATATTTGGGGATTCCTTTTTTGAACAAGAAGGTCTCATAACCCTGCAGTAATCTGCCAGCAGCACACATTTCCCTTTAGGAACAATTTACCTGCTTTATGCTGAAACTTGACACAGTATAAATCATCGTGGGGTTATTTGTTATGTCATCTGGTCGCACCCACTTGGCAAACATTGCTTTCTGTTTGGGAGATAAGGGTAACTTCCCACATTTATCACTAGATTTAAGAGAGAAAAACGTAGAAGTAAACCAATAGCAGTTTAGCAAAGCTTTTCATGGTATACCCAGTCATATATATGTCTGACAGATGGTGCAAAAATACACACAGAACAATTACACAGCTTTGCAGGCATAGCTGTAAAACAGATTCAAAAAACACTAATATTAGGTCTGTGATTCTTAAGAAAAAAAAAAAAAAAGCAAGATACAAAATAAAACCCAAGAGCTTCCTTCACACAAGACTGAACAGGAGGAAATTCCAAAAAGCCATATACACCAGCACAAACTCAAATTCTTCACTTTATTTCAGTATGATGAATTAATAATAAAAAGTTTCTTTCATTCTGAAAATGTTGAGGCTTGTCTGATTAACAAGCGTTGACTGGGAAATTGATCAAAAAAACCAACCCCAGGTGTCTTTGTTCCTTCTGGATAAGTAATAATGTTGCTGTTGCTCATGAATGAAGGTCTAGCAGTTACAGATCACCCTTCCTCAGAACAGTCCTGTGCAGAGGGAACAGCCATGGCCATCCTTTTACAGGTAGCTGAGGCAGAGGCAAAAAAAACTCAGCAGGCAGCAGAATCAGGAAACAGACTCAAATTGCCAGCTCAGCCCAATTCTCCAAAAAGCCAAATTCAGTGTTGTCCTTGCAGGCCTGAAGGCATAAATGCAGAAGCACTGCACAGCAGGATCAGCTGACATTGAACAATCAAGATCAGACTGGAAGAAGAAAGTACTAGTATTTAAACACCTGTGCCTGAATCATGCTTAAAATCCCACTTAAAACAATTCTAAACTCTGAAAAAGAAAACACAGAAATAGCAGCTATGGGAAAGCTTTGGAAATAGAAGTTCAGTAATTGAATCACACTTACGAAAATGGCATAGGGAAGGCAAAACGCTCCCTCAGGTCAACACTCATGAAAGGTACATATTCAATGCCATTAATTTTTGAAGTCTTCCTGAAAGTCATAAGAAAAACAAAATTACAAACTTATCTATCACCTTTCAAAGACTAAGTTCCAGAAGGTAACGACACAATTAGTTATTTTTAAAAATGAACAAGACACTGCTTCTGAAAAGAAGACATTCCACCTGTAATAAAAATCACAGCAAAAGAAACTGGATGTAACAAAAGTCACAGTCCCACAAAATACTATGCTTCCTTAATTTCCAGCAAAGTAGTTCTTGTATAATTTATGAAAACAGCTTTGTATCTTGACATCTCAGAGACAGATCTTTCATGAACTCAGTCAGGTAGCTTGTGTGTAACATACAAAAGTAAGGCTATGAAAAAATAATCCTGCCAGTCAGTTTCAAGAAACTGTATCCTAAATACATGCTAGAAGGTATGTGCTGTGAATAAAAGCCACTAATTACATTACTGTAGAGAATACAAAAATTTATACTGAAGTGTAGGTAATAGCAGGATTGGGGTTTGTAAGAGGTGGTTTTCCAGTCCCTGTTTCTACACCTCATACTTAGCTGTTTCAATGTGCTATGCAAGACACACAGAGGATATGAGCACAAATGATAAAATTTTGGAAAAGCCTGTCTTCAGCTTACCTGAGTACTTCAATCTCCTCTGCAGTGTACCTCTGACCTTGAGGTTCACTAGCTTGTACTGCTCTGATTGTCTGTGGTTTGTCATTTAAAGAAAAATCAGGTCCCAATGGAAAGAATGTTCTAACTGGCTGGTTTGGTCTAGCTGCATTTGACTTCTCCTTCTGAGATGACTTTGATACAGATTCCTTCAGTGCCTCTGCTCTAAAGCAAAAGAAAAAAATGCATTTTGTTTACAACAATGATAAAAATATAGTTATGATTGGACTATTTGTTTGCTTGGTTCATATTCTTAAATGGTAAATGGAATGAACAAATGCTCAAGTTGACCAATACTCCTTTTGCTTTTTCCTAAGAAAAATCAATTTCTAATGCCAGTACTTCTTTGTTTTCCTGCTGTAGAATCCATGTGCCCAGGATCCACATTCTGCAGTACAGAAAAGACACACCAGACTGAGAACCCCACCTCAGTAAGTACATCCGCTAGCACTGGCAGTACTCACCTATCCAGTGCTTGTCGAGCCAGCTGCTTCAGCTTCGACTGGAGGCCCGTTTCTGAAGTTTCAGTAGCCTTAAGTGCAAAAGAAAAGAAAAAGCTACACATTGAAAAATCCTGCAGGTTTTATGGGCTCAGTTTGTCAAATTCCATACTTTTAGATCAAACAATAACTATTTTTTCCAAGGTTTTTTTTTGAAAGGAGCAAATGTATTTAAGAAAAAACAAACCTCTCAGCATAAAAAGCATACTAAGTAAGCAAGTAAAATTTTGCCATTCTAGTGAATGTTCATGGAACAAAAGTGACATAATTTTTTTCAGCATAGGCAACATTGTACACACAAAAAAATCTGCCAGAAGAATTAACCATAATAAAACACTGTGGGCAGAAAGATGACAAAACCAAATGTAAGGTATATACTGAGCTTAGATGTGTTCCAATTCTTTTCCCCAAAGGAGTCAAAAATAATCATGGTAACTTAGAAAGAAAAATATTTTTAATATATACTTTCATAAAGTACAAAAAACCAAGATGGCCTGCAAGTTAAAAATCTTGTTCATGCACATCTAAGTCATAAGATAATCTCTGAGAGGGCACCCTTTCAGATACTAAGAGCGCTAACTTCTGTTCCCTGTTGGGAGGACAGCTATGACAGTTCATACTCTTGCTTTCCTTATAGATGAAGTGTGGTTACTGCAGCTGAACGATCTGTGAGAAGCACAGCATGAGGGACACCTACAAGCAGGTTTCAGAGTCTAGCTTTGTGCCCTGACTGATTCTCCCAAGTCTGCTTGGCCAGCTGAGGAAACAAAAGGCAAGTGACTTCCACCAAGAAACAAAACTGGAAACACCCTCTGTAAGCAACTGTTTACATTTGCAAATAAATTACACTCTGGAGTTCCTGGTTGGAAAGGACTTTGAAAGATGTATGAAGGTAAGCAGTGGAGATGGGAACACCAGCACACTCATCTGGGAGTCAGCCACAGAGGAGGAGGAATGCCTGCTCTCTGAGTACTTCAAGGGCAGGGAAGAATCAAATCTCTCCACCTGAATATACTGAGGAGAAAGACAGAAATAAAGCTTCAAGGTAGCAGAGTTCCTTCAAACTTCTTTCATTCTGGGAAGAAGAAGGTACCTTCTGATCACCCTGAGGGACAAAGCCTACAGTCACCTCAACAAAATAATATGCTTGTCAAGATTAAAAGAAACTTCAGCAGTATTTGTACCTAATGAAATACCAAGCAAAAGCAGTTGTTACCATGAGATAATTTCAGGCTAACTTCAATATATATAGTATTTGTATGCACTGTCACACTGGGAGGAACACAGCAGAGGAAACACAGTGTGCTGCTGCAGTGAATTTTATGTAATAGACTGAAAATGTTCTGCTCCAACAGCTCAAGTGGAAAAGATTTTACTCTAGTATGTAGCAAAAGTAACATTCCCTTCCCAACAACCCATGTATATTTACATTATAAAAAAGGGAAAAGAAGGGAAAAACAGACTTGGTGGAGTTACCTTATGATGGTGAGCTATTCCTGTAATAAGTGAGTTAAGGCAACTGGACTTAGGAGAAAAAAAGCAGTACCTGTAATTATATTCATCATTTATGTAATGGCCAATTTGTCCTTACCATTAATTTCAGTGTGAATTGAATTCACTTGTAACAGCTTTAATGTTGAGCACTGAGTAATCCAGTAGTATTTTTACTAGTTTTGGCACCAGCAGCCCATTATGTTTTCAGAAAGTGTTACACAAAAATTTCCCTTAAATTACTTCTTTTAGTGTAGTCAAAAGGTAATACAACTGACACATTAGCAAGTTATCTGCAGTTTTATCAGCTTTTAATTTCTGTTTTAGTGGGGCATTCACTCCAGGGCAAAAATTAACAACACGAAAAAAGTTAACAGAATATTTCTAGGTTTTAGTATAATCCAGTTCAGAAAAAAAACCACATAAATCATAAATTTACAGTTTTAAATAGCAACATAACATAAAAATAGAAGAAACACTTAAAAAAAAAAGTATAAAGATTAAAAAGTAGTTTTTAGAAATACAGGTACTCCATTTTTAAGCCAGCCTTTAATGGTCAGTCACTTGTGTAAGTGGAAGAATTTCTTACCATCACGTAATTCCACCAAGTTAACCTGTAGCTTAACATACTGTTTTCAAACAGAGTTCCACAGCTTCTGTGTACAGCTCGATAGCTTCCTCTGCATTGCCTTTATCGTCTTCATCAAAAGCCTGTGTCACTAGGAAGTGGGCACGCTCCAAGTCCAACTGCTGTTTGGACTTCAGAGGGTCTGTGTTCTGTGACTGAACTGTATGAAAAAAGAAAGTATTTAGCTTTCTACAGCAGCAGACATATAAAAACATCCTTAGCATGGTACTGGAACACTGGCAGTTCTAATAGGATGGGTAATACCTATTTCTTGACTGGAAACCAAATCTTTCTAGACTTTGCTAAAAACATTTTTGCAAGGACAAGAAAAATGCCACCACAACCACCCCATGAAGCACAGATACACTCTTGGGATATTTTACATGTCAAATGAGGTAAATAAAATCTCTTTTATACTATGTTAAGGATGTGGATGTTTAATCATGTAAAATACTACACCATTTGTGAAAACGCATCACCTGTGGTAACACACAAGTTCTGTAGATGTCTAGGAGAGATGGCTTTGGGGAGACATAACAGCAACCTCCCAGTATCCGCGAGGTTATCAGGAAAACGGATTCTGTTTCTTCGTTGAGCAAAGAAAGAGAATGAGAGCCAGTGGCTATGAACTGAAATGGGAAAACCCAACTGGATATAGATGAAAAAAAAAAAAAAAAAATCACTAGAAAAACAATTGCACCCTGGGAACAGAGGCCCAGAGGCACTGGGGAATTTCTGTCCTTAGGTGTTTTCAGGACCTGACTGGACCTCGGCAACCTGGTCCAAAAATCAATGTCTACCCTGCTTTGAAAAGGAGATTGTTCTACAGACCTCCCAAGGTCCCTTTTTGGCCAAGTGATTCCAACTGAGAATTGCAGGTGTGCAAAAATTTGATATTTTGGTTTAAGAACAAACACTGAAATTGGATCAAACAAGGAAACACTTATGAGAGCACTCTTTTGCCTTCCCACAGTTAGCAATTCTACATAAATACCAGAACCCACTCGCTTCAAATCATCATGCAGCTGATGCTTAGATGCGAGTTTTGATTTGTTCCTGATTTTTGTTGCTAATTTCTTTCTTGGGTTTGCTCTGCAGATGTGGTTCCAAAGAATATTTAAAAGGAAAGAATACCCACACCCACGTCTTTAAGAATTAAGTCTCCGCTTCATTTCTGATGTATCAGAATTCAAAGCACTCATGTGTTCATTGTATCTGTGGTCCTTCGCAAAGGACAAGAGCATTACAGTAATGAAAAACAGAGCAAACATCGTTGACACATATATCACAGCACCAAAACGCTTTCCACTCAATTAGAAAGTTCCTTACCCACCTGCTGAATGGAGAGCTTGAACTCTCTCCAAGTACTCATTTATTTTTTCTTGAATGTTTTCCAAGTTGGACCCTGCCATCCCAGCATAAATCAAGGCTTGTGCAGCTTCCTGCAGGGAGAATTTGAGACAAAGTTAATGTTTGCTGTCTAGAAAATTACTTTCCATAAACAGAGGGCCTGCAGCAGCCAGGAGCTGCATGAAAGCAAGCCCCTACATCTGCAAAAAGACTGAGCAGCTCCAGGGAAATGCTACTGGGAACAAGTTTAAAGTTATAAATAAGATCATTTTCAATTTTGGGACAACCTTAAGACCATAAAAAAACTTTCGAGGTTCTGTAAGGCTGGATCTTAGGGCCTATCTACATAGTAATGCATGGAAATAGGAGACTCAAGTAAATTTCTTTAAGCGTGCACTGAAATCAGTGGAGGAAGTCTCACAAGCCACAAAATGCCTCTTCTTTTTAAAGCTGCAGACTTAAGGTTTGGGGAAAAAAAAAAACTACTCACAAATTTTATTTGCATTTAATCTGACAATAATGAAGGTAAACATATCTAAAAGCTTTTCAAAATCAAATGGATAGAATTTTGGCTTATAAAGTCTTTTCTTTTAGTATTACTCACATAAAGCTATCAAATCTGCAAGGTCTACAAATTTAAAAGCCTCCTAGCTCCCCAAACTTTTTTGTTTGTTTGTATGTACACAAAACATTGGCTACGGATGGAAGTCTACTTTCAGGAGGGAGCACAGGCCTCCAGCTCAGAAGCACAGAATGTTACCCACACTAAGGCTTTTTCCACACTGCACAAATAATTAAGAAAAACTGCCTCCAGTTGAATAAGCAGCCTATCCATTCACTGAATTTAGGAAAACATACAAGGTTTGCAGGGCTGTAATAAACTGCCAGAGCTGACAGTCTCAGAAGCATGTGGAGAACTGAAATTTGTCACTCTTGAAAACAAGGATAAAAACCTTATTCTGTCCTCGTTATTGTCATGGAAAATCCCACACTGTGGTGGCAGTGCTGGTCCTCCCAGCAGCAGCGAGGAGGTTGTCACACAGCAGGCGGAGCTCATCAGAAGCACAAGTTACTGGAGAGCTTCTCTGCAAAGATGGTGCTCAAGGAGGCTGCTCTGCAGAGGGCCACAGCCAGAGGGTCTCTGTCTAGTTCACAGCCACCATTTCTGTCAAGCTTAGCAGCCTGCCCCATACAGATCTGATGAGTTTACAGAAGTTTAAAACTGATCCTGATAGAGCCTGTACTTGTTAACAGCATAAATTTTCACTGACATCCATCACAGAACCCAGTACGACATACGCCCTGTCAACAAGACCAATTTGATAGCCTTCTACAATGTTCTAACTGGCTGGTTAGATGAGGGGAGAGCAGTTGATGTCATCTGCCTTGACTTCAGCAAGACTTTTCACACAGTCTCCCATAATACCCTTGTTAGGAAACTCGTGAAGCACGGGTTAGATGAGTGGACACTGAGATGGATTGAGAACTGGTTGAGTGACAGAGCTCAGAGGGTCATGATCAGTGGCACAGAATCAAGTTGGAGGCCTGTAACCAGCAGTGTTCCCCTGGGGTCAGTAACAGCTCTGGTCTTGTTCAACATACTCATCAATGACCTAAGCGAGGGGACAGCATTTCCTCAGCAAGTTTGCCTATGGTACAAAACTGGGAGGAGGGAGGAGTAGCTGACACAACAGAGGGCTGTGCTGGCATCCAGCGTGACCTGGACAGGCTGGAGTGTTGGATAGAGAGGAATTTAATGAGGTTCAACAAGGGGAAACGCAGGGTCCTGAACCTGGGGTAACAACCCCATGCATCAATATAGGTTAAGGGTAGACCTGATGGAAAGCAGGAGGAGAAGGATCTTGGGAGTCCTGGTAGACAGCAAGTTAAACATGAGTCAGCAATTTGCCCTGGTTGCCAAGAACGCCAGTGTTCTCCTGGGGTGCATTAAGAAGAGTGTGGCCAGTAGGTCAAGGGAGTTCATTCCCCGCCCCCCCCCCAATTATTCCCTGGTATGGCCTGATTTATAATACTGTATCCAGGTGTGAGCTCCCCATTTCAAGAGACAGGAAACTACTGGAGAGAGTCCAGCAGAGGGCAACAAAGGTTGCCTAAAGCATCTCTCTTAAGAGGAAAGTTGAGAGATGTTACTATTTAGCCTGAAGACTGAGACACCTTATCAATGTCTATAAATATCTAAAGGGCAGGTGCAGAGAGGATGGAGCCAGACTCTTTTCAGTGGTGCCCAGGAGTAGAGGCAATGAGCACAACCTGAAACACAGGAGGTTCCATCTAAGTATGAGGAAAAAAATTTACCATGAAAGTGACTGAGCCCTGGAACAGGCTGCCCAGAGAGGTTGTGGAGTCTCCTTCTCTGGAGAGATTCCAAACCCACCTGGATGCCATCCTGTATAATGTGCTCTAGGCAAACCTGCTTTGTCCAGAGGTAGGACTAGATGATCTCTAGAGGTCCCTACCAACTCTGACGATACTGTGAATATCCATCACCATATTACAGCATGTGAAATGTCCACAGCCACAGAAAGGTAAAGAGAAGCACTGCTCCATTTATATGTAGCAATTAACTACCGCTAAGGTCTAGCATACAACTGGTTTTTGCAGGGGGAAAAAAGTGCGCCAATAGAGTATCTGCTCAAACCGTATGTATCTGTCTGTGACATGCCACAGGTACAGGCTGACAGGAGAGGTGTTGTATCGTAATGGCACGGTGTCTACGTACGACACAAAGAACATGTGTGGCTTTTCAAATCAGTGCTGTAAAACCAATTTATGTTGCTTCTGTGATTCAACTGTTTTGCCTGGTTTTAAGACGTACATGTAATGAAAACAGTCTTTTATAAATGAAGCCTCTGAAGGACTGAAACAGTTGACCAGCTGCCTGCAGAGCCAGCACGACAGCTGTTTCCAGTGACATGCAACTCTGAGCTCTTATTTGTGATCTCCTCAATGCTGCTACTGCTCTCTACCACAGCGTGCCATAGTTACACTAAGCTAACTGACTGTCAGTTTACAGCTTGCTAACTACTGGTCAACAGCCAAACTTAGCAACAGTCTTCAGCAAGTTTGCTGAAATCACTGGGTGCCCAAATCAGTTTCTGACATTTCTGCAGAGCATCATTAGCACGTTTACCCTGCGCTGGTTCACACACTGCTCTCCTCTAGACTCTATCAAAGTCACATGGCAGCAGGAAACAAACAGCACTTGACAGCCATGGGAATTCCATTCAGACAGGTCTGTTTGCTGTCCACCAGCAACGAATTCCAGCATCTCCTATGCTTCATCCATGAGGTCAGGTTCTTGCAGAATCCTGTTCAGTACTGAGCTTTCCCACACACTTAGTAACTGCACTCATGGGCTCTGAACTGCTTAAAGCAGTCAGACAAGAAAGTTGGTGACAGGCCAGAGACTATTCGTATTTTGTCAAAAAAAATACATAAAATACCCCCAAGATACTACACGGTATTTTATAAATCCTCTTGTTTGATATAACACAGACAGTGATTCTTCAGCAACACTAGCAGCTTGTGGGCTGAAGCTAGCTTACTGCTGGCCACCCTGCATTTCACCAGGTACTTCTCTACTTGTGGGATGTCTGATTGCACCGCAGTATGGTTTCCAGCTGCGCATCCAAGAGCTGCAGCATGTCCGTTTGTGGTTCTCCAAAACGCTCCATGTTCGCATCTCCAAGAGGGAACTGAAGAGTCTGACAGGCCTGACAGAGCAGGGGAGAGGCCAGGAGAGAAGGTGAGGAACCAGAGGGGTAGAGACGTTTTTAGCCGGCTTCCCTTTTGATGCGGCTTCCCGGGACGCGCCGCAGTGAAGCGCCCGTGCCCCCTTCTCCAGCACCGCAGCTGCAGCGCGACCCCAAAGCCCGGCAGCGACCAGCAGCGCACGGGCAGTGCCTGTTCCCACCTGAAAACAGAGCGCAGGGGAACGCGTTTCGCAACCCGCCCGACAGATGCTGCTCCTCCGGAGACGGACAAACTTCCGAGGCGCACGCCCAACCTCCCGCCGCCTTCCCGGCTGGAGCTGCTACGTCCTCGCCGAGGACAAGCAGGCGCTCCTATCTCCAGGGCAGGCCCGCCGAGGGCGGGGAGCGGCGGCGGGGAGGGCCGCCGACTGGGCCGGGCTAGGCCGGGCCTCCTTCCGTCCCTCGGCCCTTTGGGGACTGAGGGGAGAGGCGCAGGCCATCCAGTAGCTCCAGGGCCTGAGGCCGGCCCAGGGGAAGGGAACCCGGGCGCGCTACGGGAAGGGGCAGCCACCAGCCCCCCCCATACCTTGTAGTAGAAGACCGCTTCCTGGTAGCGCCCGCTCTGGTCCCGCTGCACTGCCAGCTGAGCGAACTTCACCGCGTCCAGCTCCAGTGCGGAGGGATCCATGGCCGACTCCTTCCCGGTACCGTCACCAGCGGCGGCACCCCCCCAAAGCCAGCCCCGCCGCCGGTGCCGCGGCCGCCCGCCCCCGGCAGACCCCGTCCCCGCCCCGCTGACCCCGCCCCCATCCCGGCTGCCCGCTCTCCGGCCCCGCCCACCTGCCCTGACAGCGGCCCCTGCCTCCGAGCCCGGCCGCGCCCCGCCCCGCCCAGGGCCCGGGGGGCAAAGTGCACATGCGCGCGGGGCTAGCCAGGGGGTGGGGTGGGCGCGCGAGAGGTAGGAGGGCGGGGTTTTCGGGTTTGGTGGGCGCACGTGTGTGCGTGCCTGCCGCGCAGGGCGCGATGGGAAGGCGGCCGCGAACAGGAGTGGCGCGCGCCTGACCCCCGGTGGCGGCTGAGGGTGGGGCACTCAGCCCGCTTCCCGCATGTCTGGCGGCCACCGGGGGGCGCCCTGCGCGAGCGGCAGGAGGCCCTGAAGGGCTGGGATCCGCGAGCGGCGGGGCCTGCCCGGGGCGGGCTCCGCTAGGCCGCGGTGGACTCGCCAGCAGCGGTCATTCTCAGACTCTGCTTGTTCCAGGGGCTTCTCAGACTTTTTAAACACGTCCTCTATTTCTGGCATTGTCTTTTCAGAGCACCCTGCTCACACGAGCCCTCCCTGCCTCCAGCAGACACGGCCAGGGGTAAGCTTCCATTTTTTCCAGCCATGCTTGAAAAAAACGTATGTCAAATTACTGTTTGTTATCAGCGACCTCCCGAGTCCATTCCTGGAGAAGGGGTAAATCTCCTGTTTTAGGTAAATAACTTCTTGTCCCTGTGAATCAGAACAGGGAAACGCAGCTAAGGAATGAGTTACCTCATACCACAAAGCCTAAAAGGATGGGGAAATCTAGATCAAAGAGTGGTGAGAAAGTTCAGTCTCTCTGACCTCCAGAACTGCCTTTCACATTAACATTGTTCTACAGAAAAAATGCTTCCTGCTGAGACGTTTGTGTTCTGGTTATTCTGATATCCCTCCACACTGGCTGACAGAGAGCATCATCCTGCTGGCACCAGGACAGCCAAAGTGAGCATGAGACTCAAGTCAAAAGCAAGCTGAGCTGGATGCAAGGCACAAAGCACAGGTGAGGATCTGACACAACGTTCAGCTGATCTCAGACTACTATTAACACCCCAAGGGATGTAGCAGCTGAAGCCACGGCAGGGGAACAACAAAGGTAAGACCCAAGTACCAAACAGGGAAGCTCAAGTGGACTTTATTACAGTTATTAGAACATACCAGGTCATTAGTGCACTGCTTCTTATTTCTCAAATTCAAGGTAGGGGCAGTACTAGTACCACCTCTTTGCACATTTAGAACATGCAATGTGGGACATCTTGAAATTTTATGAAACATCCTTGAAGAACAATACAGGCAAAACCAGGCTAAGCAGTTTCTTAGGGCCTGGGTGGTATTTTAAGGAAATGCTGTAGATACCAAACATCTTTAATAGAATAAGTAATTAAGAAGTGCTGACAGGGTGGTTGGATACAGATAACCAATTTTATCATCACAGTTACAGTACTTAAAAGTCCATTCTATTCCATGATCTGGAAACAGTCCTTGAAAACTTCATTATAACACTATTTCTTTATTACAAATATTTACATGCTATATATTAGTGGAGCTTTTATTTCCACACTTTAACAATTCCATCCCTTGATGCAGTTACTATAAACCCTTGCGTGGTCTGGAAAGTTGCGATATCTGTGATAATATCATGATGTCCAACGGGTAGAGACTCTGGACCCTTCCGTGGGGTCTCATCAGTGGGACCCAGTTTTTGCTTGTTTTGAATTTCCTGTACAAAAAAAAAAAACAAGTGAGAAGTATTATTCAGAGATAGGCAAGCATTTGCAAAGGGGAATTACCACACATACTAGGTGTAAGATTGAAAAGCCTCTTAAAACAAACCAACCCAAAATCTCCCACCCATGGATGGTTTTCTTGGGATTACTCCTTGGTTCATTTTATTTCATCGTGCACAGCCTAAGCCTTAAGCTGAACTGACATTACAGTTCTATGACTAGGGAAAGAATGTTTTTTTCTCATATTTATTTCAATAAGATTTCATAGTCCTGGGGGAGAGGGGGGAGCTACAGCAACACACCTCAGCTTCCCAAGGACTTTATAAAATTCATTCGCTAGCATGAATATAATTAAGAACTTCACATGAAACACTCAGAAATCATAGTACATAGACAGACCCTCACTGACTTGGGACTTTTTCTAACAGTCACCTTTGAAGTAGCATTTATTCCACTGCACTGAAATTAAACATTGTGCTCTTCAACAACTAGCAATGCTGCCTGGTCCAAAAGTCACACTGAAGAACGTAATAAAAACAGAGTTCTGCTACCATATTGTTTTGGTCCCAGTACATCTCACAGTGCATTGCTAAGATCCTACGCAAAAGATATTCCAAAGACTGACCAAAATCAAAGGTGTTAAGACACTAGATTTCAATAAAAATATGACTCTGGCTTCTGCATTTATTACTTGGCAAGTCTCATTCTGTCAAAACCAACTTTTTTTTCTTTTAAAAGAAAAACTCATGGCACTACCCAAAAAGCCAAGCAGAGTAGCTGTCTGCCAAACAAGACCAAATACCTGAACCACCTCTGTGCCCTCAATTATCTTCCTGTAGTAGGAAACAGACGGGCAGTTAGAACTTCCGGCAACAACATAGGATCTCTCGGGGTAGGCTAGATCCCAAAACCTAAACACAAAGAAACAAGACCAAGTTGAGATACTAAATTTCACCAGCGGAATCTTTAGAGATGTCTTGTCCTTAGGAGGAAAAAGAGCGAGCACAAATGCTGTGTGCTTTCTGCACTTAGCAGGAGACAGCGATGCAGAGAAAACAACACTTGTATCAAGCTTACACACAAGTTAAGTGTTTTCTTTCACACAGCCCCTCAAGAACTCCACAGAAGGACACACCCTGCATTTCAGAGAAGCACCAAGTTCTGCACTACTTCTGCTGAGCTCACTGATGCTTACTAATGAGCACATCTTCAGCGTGGCTGGTTTGACTTCTTGGACCTTACTTGGGCAATGCTTGGCAAAATTCAGTACAGCAGCAGGGGCACAGGGGAAAAGAAAAATGGTGTTTGTTTTATTACCTTATTTTCATGTCTGAGCCTGCTGTCAGTAATATGGGATTTCCAGATGCTGGACTACAGTATATTCCATGGATGCTATTAGGAGAAGGCTAGTAGGGAAAAGGGGTATATAAAAATAAGTTATGACCAACAGCTGTTGCTATGCTTCACAGAGGGAATGCATTCCTTACCACATCCATCCATCCAATTTCTAAATGTTTCTGACAAATGCCAAGTTACTTTATTAACAGTCCACAAATCAATATATTAAGGTAAATTGCTTCCTTTTATTCCTTATGTTTCACAGAGCAATGCAACAGATTTAAGTCTCCATAATGCTTTTCTGGAACCTTGGAAATTACATTCTCAGTGATGGTGAACAATAAAGGTTGTTTCTAACAGAATCAGGCAGGTGAATCATGCTGAAGTGCACATGGATACTCAAACCTGTTATGCTCTGAAGGCATTAAGGGACAAACATGTAACAGAAAACTAGCTTTAATCACAAGTTCCCTGTTGTGCAAAGTGCCTGACCACTCAACCCTCAGTCTTGGTAGCAGATACAAATTCAACTTTAGATAGATTCCAGATCTGCATTTACAACATCTATAGAAGCAGCTGCTGTTATTTTTGTGTACATATTTGTGTTTTAAGAAAGATAACCAAAGTTATTCTTTCCCCAGTTAACTACCTCCTTGAAGAGCCACGTCATGCTTTAAACTACCAGTTCAGCTTAGTAGTGGCATTTTATCACATGCAGAATGTGCCAAAGAGCAGAGACTTACATAAGCACACACAGCCCCAGAAACAGCAAGATGCCACACCATGAATATTGGCTTCACCCTAATCTTCACAGGCTTGACTGGCTCTGGGGTTTTCTAAGAACACGACTGAATAGAGCAAGTGAGCGTTACAAGTATGTTCCACAGATAGTGGAAGATGCCAGTGAAGATTCAGGTTACACTGCTGTTTTACAAAGGAGATTAGATTTTGACAGCAAAACAATTATAGTGCCAAAATCAATTCCAGGGCAAGTTCCTGGTGCCAAACTGTCAGGGCCATGGAGCCAGGGGATGGTACTGATGCACAGATGGAGTCTGAAGTGGTTCTGGCCCCTGCTACAGAACAGAAACAGGAAAAGACAAAGACCATACCTGCAGTTCGGAAAGAGGAGGTGCACTGCTAGCCCACAAGGTGAAGCGTCGATCGCCAGTTTCCATATCCCACATGGAGACTTCATTATTGCCTTGAACAGCTACAGGAAAGATATTGCCAATGCAAAAATACAGAAAGAGTTGGTTGGCTCTCACTGGCTGCATTCTACTGACATGACAGAGGGTATGACACAGACTGTCTCCACTTGTTCACCACAGCATTTGTTCTTTAAAGCATTTACTGCTTTAGCAGTAAAGCCATGCATGTGTTTTATTGGGTTTACTGTTTAGTAGAAGCTTTCACTAGAGTTTAAGTGCCTCATTTAAAAGAGTTTAAATGAAACCTGCTTTAATCTCCAACCCTTTTAAGAAGGTGTTAAACCCTCAGTTTCCTTCCTAGATAACACCCCATCCTTCTCTGAGGATGGATGGTCTGCTCAGCATGGTCATCGGGGACTTTGGAGGTTACTCCTGGTTAGGTAAGACAGCAATCCAAAGTTACAGAATCCAGCAGCTACTGTCATGTTCCAACACCCATGTTTAGTGTGGACAGGGAAAAAATTCTGTCCAAGGGATTGTTTACAAGCCTGGCAGCAACCTAGCACACAAGAGCTTTTTAATAATATTCCAAAATGATGAACTTTGCCACTCATTTTTGTTGTTGCTTGGGTTTTTTTTCCCAATAAATTTGTTTTATCTCCCAGGGTGTTTTAACAACTAAAATAAGCCTAAGAAGCAAAGAAATATGAAACTCAAATTACTCTCATTTTACAGCAACTTTATCAACACACAACCCCCTGTGCACCACCCCGCTGCTTCTTTTCTTTTAATTTGAAAAAGCCAAGAGCAGCACAGTGCCAACACAAGTATGAACCTTCCCTTCTTCCTCTTCCCAAGCAAAGCATAAGAAAAACTACAAGAAAAAAACCAAACAACAATCAACTTCCGGCAGGACTTGAAGCAGAGGCTGAAGCAGCAGCTTAGTCACCATCTCTGACAACGGTAAGGTAAACTTAAGGCATCTTTTACCTGCAATTACCCAGGACTGATAGACAGGATGCATCAGCAGGCGCCTGATTCGGGCCTTGGAAGGATGAGAGTGGCTGGAGATAGGTAACTGAAACCTCATGTCCCAGCATGCCATGGTACCATTGCTTGTTCCTGGTGAGAGAAAGCTCCCCATGATCAGAGGGATAAATATATAAGAGTTTGCCCATATCCTTGTGCTCTCTTCCCTGGGGGTGGACTTCAGCCTCAAATACTTAATGGGCAGAATACTTCCCACAAATAAATCAGGAGGTATTTCTCTCCTCTGAGAAAAACATATTCTAGTCCAATCAGATCAAGCAAAACCCTGAGCTATAGTTATGTAAAAGAAAACCATAAAGGGCAGAAGGGAGAGCGAGAAGGCTTACCAATACACAGCCAGCATTGGTGTATGTCCACAGCAAATGAAGTTATGAGGCCTAACTTCAAATCATGTTTCAGTGTCCAGGCGTTGCTGCTAGATCGCAAATCCCATCCAACCAGAGATCCATTAACGGTACCATAAGCCAGCACTGACTGGGCTCCTGAATTGAAGTGATGCATATCTACCACACAGCCATCATCCTTCAGATCTAAGGACCTGGGTTAAAACAATAAACTAATTTACCAACAGATGACTGCCTCCAAGTATAAGACTCCTTCCAACAGCTAATGCTGAAGAGTGTTTCCCTCTTCATGTCACTTCAAGGCATCTGCTAGAAACAACTTTCCTATTTTAGTACATTGCAAACGTAGGCATAGCTCTGTGCTCCAGCTCTCCCAGTGTGTTTTGTATTTTTCTCCCATTCATGCTCCATGTTTACCGGGTACTTATCTACCCAGAGTTTACAGGGAGGAACGCCCCTCTCCATGTGATATTGCCCGCACTGTCATCAGTCACTTATTACTGCGTGAGCAAACTAACACCTTCTTCAGGCATAAATGAGTGTATACCAAACGGGACCATCCAGTCTGTAGTTTCCATCTCCATCAGATTTGGGTTATTTAATTTCTGAACTTAATCCCAAATAAGAGAGGACATTTGAAACGGATACCTTACATTTACTTTGGACAGAGAAGGGGTCTTTGAGACCTCTAGATTTGCTGGGGCCTGGACATGTCCCTCACTCAAACTGCAACATTAAGCTGTTCAACCAGTGCCAAATATTCAAAACCCACTCGTATGGAAAGGGGTAAGAAAAAGCAAAACAATTCCCCAGATACTACCCTACATACTATCCCATTCCCATATCTTTGCCACCTTACTCACATTAAAAGCCTGGGAGAAAAATTTGCAGGTCTGAGGCCAAACCACATGTTGTATGTTTAACTAAAAACCTGTAAAAGAACCTCCAAAATTTTTAAGTATTAACAGCATAGCAGAGGAAGAAACTACCAATCCCAGTGCATAAATAAAAGAATTTAGAACTATTCAGAGTCAGTTTCAAGCTCATAATGGGTCCAGTGACACAGAAGGCAACAGTAACCTAGAAATATGAATTCCCAGCCCTGAACAGCTGCCTTTTAACCATTCTTGCAGAAGTGTGGTAAGATCAAGGATCTTGCAGCCTTCCATTACCACCAAGGCTTTGCAGAGGGACTTGGACAGACTGGCTCAATGAACCGAGGTCAACTGTATGAGCTTTAACAAGACCAAGAGCTGGGTCCTGTGCACTTGGGCCACAACAGCCCCATACAGCACTACAGGATTGGGGCAGAGTGGCTGCAAAGCTGCCCAGAAGAAAGGGACCTGGGGGTGCTGATCAACAAGCAGCTGAATATGAGCCAGTAGTGCACCCAGGTAGCCAAGAAGGCCAATGGCATCCCGGCCTGTATTAGAAATGGTGTGGCAAGCAGGACCAGGGAGGTGATTGTCCCTCTGTACTCAGCATTAGTGAGGCCACACCATGAGTACTGCATTCAGTTTTGGGCTCCTCAATACAAGACAGACCTCAAGGTGCTGGAAGTAGGTCCAGAGGAGAGCAACTGAGCTGGTGAAGGGCCTGGAAAACAAGTCTTATGAGGAGGGGCTGAGAGAACTGGGGCTATTTAATCTGAAGAATAGGAGGCTGAGGGGACACCTCATTGCTCTCTACAGCTACCTGAAAGGAGGTCATAGGGAGGTAGGTGTTGGTCTCTCCTCACACATAACTAGTGACAGAACATGCGGGAATGGCTTCAAGCTGCACCATAAGGGGTTTAGATTGGACATTAGGAAAAACTTTTTTTCACTGAAAGGGTTGTCAGGCATTGGAACAGGCTGCCCAGGGAGGTGGTAGAGTCACCATCCCTGGATATGTTTAAAAGCCATATAGATGCAGTGCTGGGGATATGGCTCAGTGGTGGACTTGTCAGAGTAAGGTTAATGGTCAGACTCTGATCTGAAAGGTCTTTTCCAACCTTGATGATTCTATGATTCTAGGAAGGCTCAGCCAGCACAAAGCTGAAAGCAAATGAAGGGATCTAATGCAGTAATAGCTTGAGCTCTGTGGTGAGATTTAATTGCTCTAAGTACATACCTGCTTTGTATTGGATGAATTTTAGGAGATTTAGGGAGCTTTGAAGTTTCAATACTAAGAAGCTGGATGGCACCGTTATCTGAAGCTATAGCCAAGTAATGTGAGCCTTGGCAGAATGTAAGGGTCTTCACATGTCCTCCAATCCGGGAGTATGTCAAAATTGATCTAAACAGTACAAAGACACAAAAAACAACCAACCAAAAAGCAGTATTTTTGTGGCACTTAAAAAAAAATAATTACTTCTCTCAATCACAAACCAACGGCTCTTGAGAGAGCTCTGAAAATAACATTTTCTAAGTGTTCCAAAATCAGAAAGCAGCAAAGCTCTGCAAGCTTAACTCTCCATCTTTGAGCTTTCAGGTTATGACAGTCTCCAACTGCAGAGGGACACATCTGTCCACCAGTAAAACAGAAGCCTAACCTAGCTCTGCATCACAGCAGCAGAGCATACTGCACCACCCACGTGTCAACCCCTAATACAGCTTTCCTGCCTCAAATGTCAGTGGGCGAGACAGTTGAGCATAAAACTTTGTTCCAAAACCACTCAGATGGCTTTAAAGAGCAGCACCAGAATATATTTATGTATGTATAGAAATTAAATCAAAAAGCCTGTAATTACTATAACTGCAAAGCAGTCTCTTTGCAAGCAATATTTTTTCTTTTATTGACTAATTGAAACAGCAACCTAATATTTTACAGCTGCATGCCAAGAGGAACACCAGTGTATTTCATGACTGATATCTCCAGCAGATCCATGTGATTCATATTTTTCTACCCACTCTTACTTCATTTTACACTCTAAACCAGCAATCCCCAAATCCCATGAGTTTTAAAGCTACCTGGTTGTAGTGGTTTTCCCTTCCATTTTTTGGCTGTTCCAGATTTTCACTGTGCCATCATTTGAGCAAGTGGCAAAGATGGAGTGTTCATCAGAGACCCGAATGCGGTTCACCGCAGACTTGTGTTCATGAAGGTGAGCTACCAACAATCCTTTGGGACGCCATCCTGCAGGGGGAAACAAAACTGTAAAGTTTGGTGTTGACTTCATAACCTGACCCCATTCACCAACAGCTGTATTGGGATAGAGTTGTTACAGCTGCAAAGCACAGAAGGCACTGAAAACACAGAGCTAAAGCATTTTAAAGGCAAAAGCCTATTTGCTCAATTCTAAACTGAACCATGTTAGCAGATCTGGGTATGAGTTTTCTTTTAGGGGGGTTCCATGTACATTCAGTGAAGTTACAAACAGCCCTTCTGCGCAGATTTGTAGATACCAGTGCACAGTTCTGCTACCAGCATGCAAATTGCTGTGCTGCAATTCCAGTCCCATAGGCACCCAAAGCACACATCATGAGCAACACATTGGAACAGACTGGAGTTCCCGCATTGTCTGTAGAGTGATTGAACTGAAAAGCTCAGTGTTGCACTACATGCTACACTGTCAGCCTTACATACCCAGTAAAATCAAATAACACATCATCTAAATCCCATAGAAGATTTATCCCAGTCCTTCAAACAAAAACTTGAGGAGCTGAGCTACCACCAAATAACTATTGCCAACATTTGTATGATGTTTCCTCCTTTGAAATAAGCAACACAGAAGTATCTGGCTGCACTGCTAACAAGCATCTACTTTAGGGAAGGATTAACTTCATGTGAAAATAGCGACGGACAGACCACTGCATATTTCTGAATAAGATGCATACTTTAAATATGAGCATTTTTCTAACGCTCACTCACTTGTGTGGCAGAGCAGGTCAGCTGCTTGTATTGGGAACTGTTATTTCATAGGTTGTAAACTCAATTCAGATGACCACATGGCTTAGCCAGGCTCAGTCAAGGTTAGCTGTGTTCAGATGCTATCTGGTTGGATCACTTTCCTGATGATCTTCTAGTACTTTGTTTAAATTGGCATGGTAGCTGTATATGCCAAGCATGTACATTTAATGATGGATTTACCAAGAGACTTTAGCATCCCTGTGCTGATCACTGCAAGACCAGCTGGTACAGACTCTGCTCTCAACATCTGGAGCTTAAGCACACAAATTCCCATTAGTAGAGGCCAGTCAGAAATCTCCATATGGGATACCCAGCAACAAGCACACAGAGTGGAGAACACCCACAGAAAATGCTGAGGACTGATCTGAATAAATTCCAATCTTATTTTGGACCACTGCTGATGAGGACAGGCTCCACTGTAAAAGGGCAGCTCAAACAGCCCACCCCAGCATGGTGCTGCTGGGTAAGAAAAATCTGTCCAGGAGGGTACAACGCTCTGAGGATGGCTGGAAATCTGAAGCCATTTCTCACCTCCCAGCACAGTGTTCCTCCTTCTGTTACAGAGTGGCAAGTTACCTGCTACATAGCTGGTTACAAACAATCTGCTTCAGAAATCTCAGGGGAACAGAGTGCCCAGAATGACCCGTGCTTCACACCAGCGGTGTGGGACTGTTACTGCCAAAGGAACGATCTAGGGTCCAGACCCTCTTCCATATGTATGCATTTTGCCATATAGGTGTTCTGCATAGTAGGCACATTTACTAAAGTAATGATTTCCTTTTTCCTCATGTTTTGCATTTTTTCCTTGAGATGATGATGCTCTGACCCAAATTTTTTTTTTTTTTTTTTTTTTTTTTAATTTTGTCATAACCCTGGTGCCCTGTGGTTTACCTGGAGGTGGGGGCTTGCTCTCCCACTCAGCATTCTCCATCATCTGTTTGGCAAGTCGCTCTGCATTACACTGTTCTCGCTTCTGCTGGATCAGCTGCTGAAGTTCGGTTTTGCAAGTGGTGATGCGCAACTGGTGCGCAGATGGGGCTGCTGTACTGCTCAGAACTGGCATGGTCAGCTTCCTGGGCTGAGCAACGGCTCCATCAGATGCCTGCAAGAGATAAGCACTTAAAAATATATGCCTTACATTTTGCACACAGGTAAACCCTGCTCTTAAGACTACTGTGTCATGCTGAGGAAAAATAGAAACATCTTTTTTATTGAATCAATTACCAAAAAATTAACACTAAAAACACAACCTCATGCTTGCATTAAAAAAAAAAAAATAGTTAAAATCATTATTTATAGGAAAGCTTAACCATTCACTTATTCTACCCTGTTTGCTCATGCTGTTTCATATTCTATTTGCAGGAGCTGTGTAACATGCTGCACACACTTCTCAATGTGATTATTACAGAAGCAGCTACTGCTCTCGAGACTGACAGAATTCCAGGTTAGTTCTCAAACAATTATTTGTTTATACTGGGCTTTAAAAATAGAAGCATGAAGTGTTTCCCTCTTAGTTCAGCCTGGACACTCATTTGAAGCTAGAAGTTAATCTCCCAACTAGGAACCAAACAGAAAACAGTGTCAAGAGACACCTCCACAACCTACAGGGCTCCAGCCCATCCTTCTGTAGCCAGTGCTAAGTATTAGAAGTACAGGATGTCTAAATGCAGCTATGAAGGGATACTCTGGTTCCAAGTTAAATCAGGACATCTCTTCCTCACAACACATACCAGGGTGTGCAATTTGAGGAAGAGTCTTCCCTGCCAGAACAGTTTACCTAATAACTTCCTAATCCACAAAGCCCCATCTCTGCAGGCAAAGCATCTATTTGTTAGTGAAGCTCTTCTGTTCAAGTGAGTAAACTTCCTTCCATCCTCCCTCAATCCATATTCTTAAAAATTAAGAACTTCAAAGTCAGCTTCTGTGCTGAAGAAGATGCCAAGGAATAGCACCAATGTAAAATAACCTCCAAACCAAGAACACCACATCCCTGTTGTCTCCCTTGGCTTTAAAACAATTGAATCATTTCAGTTTAAGATGCGAAGATAGGTGTTTTTCAACAGTACCTGTGGGGAGGATGACAAAGTAGCACAAATGCCAGCTGAGGACTCTGAACGAAGCGGCTTCCCAGTCTGAATGGCTTCAGGATCAGTAGTTTGTCCGTGTCCTTTGGGTACTGGCTGGGAGATGTTAGTTGGTTCCAGGGACCCAAACATGCTTTTCCACTCTTCATTTACATTTGAATCTTGCTTTACATGTTTTCTAGCTATAAGCAATTGGGAGGGAGAGGGAAAAAAAATCACCATAATTGCGACAACATTTACTCAGGCTGGTCACTGCTTTCAGACTACACGCAAGTCCAGTGTTTATATGCCAATTTATTATTTATGTAGTTAATGGAGAAAATCTCCTGCTATGTTATTTAAGCCAGCTGACAGGGATTTAAGAGGCAAACAGAACAGATGTGGCAAGTGCTCTGTTTACACCTTCTTAATCCTACAGTTGACTCATGCAATAAATCATTTCAGTATAAAGAAATTTTGCATCTAGAAGGCTGCAGGATTAGACTCCATGATATTTTCTTCTTAAGAAATTTCCTCCATTACTGGCATAAGACACAGATACATTTTTCATGGCACAGTATGCAAATCATTGTTAGTGTCAAATACAATCACTTTTCCATCACAATCACATCACCTTTAGATTCAGAATGTTATCTGTAAATAGGAAATCAATTTATTTACAGCATCCCTGTGAAGTCACTTAAAACTGTTAAATATAGAAAGCTAAATGAAAACACAGAACAAAAGAAATTTGGGCAAAGAAAGTGAAAATTAAAGGCATTGCAGGTGACAGTTTTGCATGTGAATCAAACAGTAAACTAACTTTTAAATCTTGTACACTCCAGACTCCACAGGATGCAAAAAAAACCAAAAAATCCTGTACTTAGGTACTTTCCTTTAAAATTATATGCAAAACATTTTCAGACTAGTGTCTTAATTCTGTGAATAAGATGGCAGTAGCTACCTGGTTTGCAGCTATTTCTGTATTTGCGCATCTGAAAACACAGAACTTGTACACCAGTGGTGTACAGAGGAGGACTTTACAAGCTCAACAGAGCAAAGAGGAAGCTCACTGTTGGGAAGAGAATAATTATTGAGGATGTAGAGAACTGGAAGAGAGTTAGCAATAAGTGCATTTCAAAGCTGCACAGGGAAATAAAAGAGGCTTTTCAAGCTGAAAGAAGAGCAGGCAACAAAGTAAAATGGGGGTGGATGAGCAGTTGAAGAACCCTAAGGTCAAAAAGCATGCACTCCTCAGTGCCAGCCTGTCTCAGCACCACACCTAGGTCTCCATTTCCTCCAGGCTACCTCAGGAAAACATCCTGGATTTTCACATTAAAGAGCACAGCAATTCTTGAGAGGAAACAGAGGTAGTAGGAACGTGGCCTTCATAATTTACATGGTTACCATGGGTCACTAGAGTCCTGTTTGTCACAATCAGCTAAACAAACCATGTATATTGCTACTGCAAGAGCAGTCAAACTAGTTTAAGTACTCTCAGAGGCAAAACATCCCCATCTTTCACTGATCCAGGAGCATTCCAGCAGCTCACATTTCAAACAGCAGCAGTAACTTCCTTATTGCAAACTCTGTAAAGGTGGTGACAGTTCTATAGGCTGAGTAACTGAGAACACTTGCTGAGTAAATCAAAGACTGAATTCTCTGATCCTGAAAGGATATACTTCATCTATACAGACCACAAAATATACCAACCACGTTTGTCATCAGGCTCCTGCTTTGTTTTAACAAGATCCACTTGTCTCCCAGTTATTCCCAGAGCTGACAAGTCAATTACTCCTTTCTGACTGCTGTCATGCAGATGGCTCTGATCCACTATATTGGCTTTAGCTTTATTTGATTTTAACATAAAGTCTTTCAGTGCTAATAGTTTGTCTTCTTCTTCCTCAGTCATTCCCTACAGAAGAAAAGAAAATATATTATTTACTTCTGAACAACATTGGGGCATGAAGATGTAAGAAGTAGTAAGATTAATGACTGGCTCAGCAGAGGAAGGAGAAAGCACATCCCCAGAACCAAAGACATCGGTCTACTACCACTCATACAAGACTGGAGGTAACTTACTGTAGTACAAGAGTATCTTTCTTCCTCCAGAATATGACTAGGAATAGTGAAAAGGCAGATCAGCATTTAATATTGGATTGCTGTCTGGTGCAATCTTTAATTGCCAGCTAGGCCCACAAACCATAGGGAAAAAAACAGGAGAAAAACACCCAAACAAAACATGTTCCATCAGCTGTAGTCCTTTCTCTTCCCAGTTCTTACTACTTTGTGGGGGTGATTCTTATAGTTCCCCACCTCACATATAAGCCTCAACAATTTCCATCTCCCTTTCTTTAGCTTTTGCACTGTTAACTTGCCTATCTCTTGAACAAATGCTTCTCTCCAACACAACACGCAGCACATATTCTGTAACACTGACATCATCACAGATGTGTCAGAAATTGAGACATAAACTGAAGTCTTTAAAAGAGGATGTATTTGGGCAATCCAAACATAAGATTTCCCTATATCTGGCAGATCTTTTCAGAATTTTCCTTACTTTTGAACTCTTTGTCCTACATATGAAATACACTGAAATCAATGGAGCCAATGGTTTGCAGGACCAGAACCTCAGACTGGGAGTCCCCAAGAGCAGCAATTGCAAGGTTAGGGTCTGTGAAGACATACAGAGCCCAAGAATTTCAAGCCTGACTTTCCAAGTACAAATGAAAACCAATCACTTGTGAAAGTAGCTTCTTCAGCAGCTGTGCAATGGCAGGGTCCTCTGGGGGGGGGCAGTCAGGGAGAGCACCGTTCCTCTTCTTCTGACGCATTTGCAGGTGTCGGAAGAGGCTTGTGATATCCTTTGATCTTAAGACATAATCAAATATGGAACGGCTGACAGGCTCTTTAAGTACACTTAGCAGGACTATTTCTTTATCTATCTGCAATTCAAAAGAGAGAGGCCAGTCAAGGACAATATCCATAAAAACAAAGGGAAATCTAGCAGTAAATGTTGTTATCTCATGTCTACAAGGTAGAAAAAAAAAAAAGGCACATTTTTTTTCTTAGCTTGAAACTCAGTAACTGGACAACTGCAGATATTAATATAAAAATCAATCCTTTCCTCTGAAGGCATATTTTAAAACACATTTTACAGCTCAGTCCTGAAGAGATGATTTCAAACTTACAGTAACCAAAAAAAAATCACATAGGACTTAAAAATTATTGCAAGTGATTGTGCCAATAATCCAGATTCAACATCTCTCCTTTTGTGAAAATACCTTTCCATGTGTTCGGCATATCAGATTTCCTCCATTCTCTTTCCCTGTTCTCCCAGCAGTGTCAGAACTTAGCATTGGTAGATGGGATTAAAAATTCTACTACAGTAAAATGATGTTTCCAACTCTTTGTTTTACATTTACCCTGTAAAAATACCAACTAGAAGAGCTCTTCCCCCATGTCAGTCAGACTACTGAGTTTCCTCCTCTGTATAGAAGGTAATGAGGATGAACAAGCATGTAATTAAGTAATATTTGAAGTCATATTGGGATATTAGTAATCAGTCATAAGAAACTGATGAGTTGAGGCATAATTTGGAATCATTTGACTGTCTTTATAAAGATTGCTTGTTACTAGTAAAACAAAACAAACAAAAAACCCCACACAAAACAAAACACACACACACAAAAAAAAACCCAACCAAACAAACAAAAAACACAAACAAACAAACAACCTGCAAACAAAAAAATGCAAACAAGTTTTTAGTTTCCCAGGTGGCAATTCAATGTCTGTTTGTGTCTGCACAAAAAGTCTTGTACACAATCCAGGTTACTTGCAACCCCAACATTCCTTAGAGTTCATATTTTTATTTCAGTACTTTGTTGTTTCAAGATGGTAGGGGGCAAGCTGCATTCATGGAATAGGCACCAAGTTACAGTTCCATGGTTAAATGTCCAAACCTAATTTGGCCCCAAATTATGACATAAATGCTTGCATAAAAGTTAGAATACTCAAAATTAATGGGAGATTATGGAGTTAGAACTGCAGTTCTCCCATGACAACAGTGTCAGAAAAACCTCATTCACACAATGTGCTTGTCCATCTCTGACTGCCTGTGTGAAAAAAACTTCAGAATCAGTCCGAAGTGAGGACCTCTTCACAACAGCCCAACTCAATGCTACCACCTACTTGCTTGCTGTATTTAGTGTTGCATAGCAAAGAAGAGATCTATCTATATACTACAATGAAGCAGGAAATGAACAAGACCAAAATTTATCAATGCCTAAAACACAGCACAAGGTGTCTAAGGAGATGAAAACAAACTAAAAAAACATTCCAGTGGTTACCATCTGCATGGCTTACAAGAAAATGTTAAACATGATGCACTTTTCAATGCAAGTACTACAACATGTTTCTTATCTAAACAGATGCATTCTACAGGTCCTAAAGTTGTGTGCAAAGATGCCTACATGATTATACTACCAGCATCACACAGGTCATTCCTAGAGCTGCACTGCTATGGAAGGACATAGTTCACTCACACTGAGCACCTGCCCTTATCCTTGGCAAAGCACGGACATGGCACTGCTGAAATCCTAAGCGTGTCACTGCTACCTAACATACTGCTCATGTGTTCAGAGGGTCAGTCCCAAAGTCAAACATGTTAGCAGGGCACAGCTGGAACACTCAGTTTTGTAGATGAAAGAACAGAACGTAGAAACACTTGTTTCACAGCCTTTTAGACTCCTATAAAGTAGCACGGTATCGCAAGAGTGTGATTGTGAACAAGGCAGAGAAGGGCGTGAACCAAAGGCATACCTGTTGATTTTAGACTTTGTAAAATGTTCAGCAATTTGCAACAAATTTGAGACAACATACTTACAAATGTGGAAGGCAAGAGCCATTCAATCAATGTCTGCTAGCAGAGGTCAAAAACACTGTATCATCTCCAACCTTAACAAACCAAACCTAATATTCTTATAGCCAGGACCATGGCCAAGGCAGAACTAAGAATTATGACTAGTGAAGATATATTCACATTATTTCAAGTATTACCTGTATTATTGGTTGTGTGATAAAAGGATGGAGGTATGGCATTAGCTTGCAGTAGACATCAGCAATATTCAAATACTGTGCTACCACAGTGATAAACCCAACTGCACCGTAACGTATCCACAGATTAGGATGACACAGGAAAGGTGCTGAAAGAAAATTACACTGTTAAAATACATCACTCATATGAAAGAGAGGGAATTATCCTGTATATGACAGCAGGTGATGTCATTTCCTTTCCCTAGAACCACCCTCAAACTAAGCCTTCCCTCTTGCAGAGCACCAGGGTTAAAACACTCATACTGAGAAAATTATTACACTGACTTCCCTGTGCCTGTGCTGCTCAGCTTCATGGCTATTGCCAAACCTCAAATTTTTCCTGTTTACTCATTCCAATCCCTAATTGTCAACTCCAGATTTGCAAATGAGACTAATTAAAAAATAAATCTTAACCTTATTTTGGACAATTATGGAGAATCCTAGCACCAGTGATCTTTTTCCCCTTTTTCAGTAAATACTTTATTTCTTCCTTCTTCTCCTCTCTTCCATGACTAGTCAGTACTCATAAAATTATCAGACTCAGAAAGTCCATCTCACTTACATGGTTTTTAAGCAGTTATAATAAAGGGACTGTATCTAATAACGAGATATAATCACAAATCACCTGCCACGAATTCTGGGTACATTGAAAAGCCGTAACATTAGGTAGAAGCAGACTACATCTCAAAAGATCAGTTGGTATTTTAATTTCCATAAATAGCTGCTAAATCTTGGGTACATCTAAATTAAACTGATAAGCCTGATGAGAGACCAACTCCATATTCAAAGTTCTATTGAGTTAAGTGGGTTTTTATGGTGTTAGAAATAGGATGAGGAAGGATCATATACTGCCTGATGGATGGGATTCCTTCCTTCCTCATGTCTGAGTTTGCAAGCTGTGTGCCCAATCAACTTCCAGAAGTAACCAGGAGTGTCTTTATAGGAGGCTGGCATGAAGAACAAAGAAAGACCTTCAAGCAGAAAGTCTGGACTAACTGTTGTTTGCTGCTGTCCTACATAAAATCAGAGAAGATGCATCCAATTTGTCCCATCAAAACTGTTATTTCAGAGTTCTGATCACTAACACAAATCAACCAGCAATAGTTCATTAACACAGTTTTATGTAGATTCTAAACCAGTACTATAGGTTTGCATATTGGACAGCTAAGCTGACAGCAGAGCCTTATGTAGTCCTAAGATTTCTTAATTAGGATAACAAGGTGTTCTCCAACTTACCGATATCACAGGCAAACTCATAAATATGGGGCTTTTGCAACAGCCCTAACTGGCACATACAAGTAAGAGCATTGAGGGCTTTATAAATGACAAATTCTTCAGCATCACTAAGACCTTGCTGAAGCAGAGGTTTCAGTATTGATGAGCTTTGCCAGCCAACATAAGCAGCAACACCTGAAACACAAAACGAACCTATTAAAATCCAAAGTAGCACTTCTTTGGCTTTTCTCACCAAAGTTTAAAATTGTTATCCCACAGAAACATCTCAAAACAGATTATTTATTCATTAGAAAAACAGGAAGCTGCTTTCCATTCAAAGTTAGACAAATATTCTGGAAACTGCTTGATAGAAGCAAGTCGCTGTGCCTGAAGAGGTGCTTCCAGATGTCAGGCATAGATGTCAGCAGAGGTTGCAAACAGTGAGAAGCAAAACCAGCACTGCTCCTAAGGAGCGGGGGTGCAGTGCCTGTATTTGTGTGTGGAAAGGACAAGTGAGCCAACAAGGAAAGGTTCTGTTAGCTGGAGTTTGTCTTTTAACTGAGCAGTGATTGTCATTTGAGTATTACTCAGAATCCTGAAAAGACTGACCCGGACACTGGAATAATTATCAGCAAGGAAAGTCTACAACATACAACCACTTAGCCACAAAAGAAAGAATTACTAACAGTCAAAAAGGAACTTTTACAACAGCCTGAAATGGCTGCAAGATTTGCTTTTTAGTTAACTGGTGTCAAATTATTTGCCATCATGAAGCCACCTTGACCCCAGTTTCAAAAATAAATCCAATTTTAAAAATATATTTCAAAATCTTAGAAAGAAACCAGTATCAAAAGCAAAATGAAAGTAATTCCTTTGAAGCTGCAGGACAAAAATACATCAAGTGCATCACAGTAAAAGAAACTGCTTTCCTATTCTTCCTTTCCCATGCAAAAACTGGCCACATTAAACTGTCACCTGGTATACAACTACAATACTTAGTCTCTGGCACTGGTCAGGGAGATGGACCTTCTTGGATTTCTGATCTTTCCTCTAGTTTTACATCCATCAAGCTAACACTCCTTGCCACAACCAACTGGGCAAATCCTCTGATCGTTCTCAAGAGAAAGAAATCAGTTTTTCATTGAACTGCTCAGGCTCATTGTTGCTATTTTCATACACAGTACATGCCATAGATTCTACCTGCCTCTGCTTCTAACCCAGTTATTTGGGATTGATAAATACCAGAAAATTCCCTATCTCTTCATCACAACTGAGATTAAACATAGAATAACTCACTCTTACTCTAATAAGGTAATAATCAGTATGCTTGCTCATGTACTAATTCTGGGCTTTGCAACCAGTTGCTACAAGAAAGAACACAGGCCAGTGCCACTGTGACAGAAAAGCATTTGTCCAGCAGCAGCACTGCCTGCACACACTGCAACATGAATTAGAGAGCTCAGCTTTAAAGATGTATAAAAGCTTTAAGTAAAGCAATGTAAAACAAAAATATAAACTTTGAAGTTTATCTGAATTCTTCTGTGGAGGTTTTGAACAGATACTGTGAGAGGAAGAGGAATTAAAAATATAGACTACTTGTCTTGAGTTTTACACTTAAGTGTTCACATTGCTCTATGTGTCTTTTGCAGGAAGCAAGGACACCGGGATCTGTGCTTTGGCTAACCCACTGCTACTTCTAAACAAATTCTGATGAGTTGAGTATCACATCTTGGCAGGGTGTGGCAGCACAGCATTTTGTGGCTTCCAGTCCTAATGCAAGGTGTTCCTGCCCTAATGGCCCTGATGGAAGTTTGATCAAGTTTGTTTTTCTTGCTATGTACCTGAAGTACCATTTTTCCCCCCAGGTACTGCAATGGGAAGTTTTCTTGACACACAGATCCTGAGCACTGACTCTCAGCAACAGTCACATTGAATAATTTCCAACACACATGGAACATCTAGATATATTTAACAGCTGATGTCATCACCGCAAGTTTTTTTAAATTGTTTTTAAGTTTTCTGAACTGACAGGAATCTTTAAGAATTTAAGACACCAAAAGAAATCTGAGATTATAATTTTAGCCTATAGCAATGCACAGTTTTCACCATTTCAATAGGTCTACCGAAGTTAATGGGACCATATACACATGTGAAGGGTTGCATCTACTAGACAGGCTGCAGAAATCTTAGTATTTACTTGTCATAATTTAGCTTGGAGTTAGTGGCTTTGGCAAAGAGATTCAAACAAACAAACACATTTAAAGTTTATTTTTTATGTTAATCTAGCCTACACTTAAATGCCTCAGCCTCATTTGTATTGTATATTTGAACTAAAAGAAGAATATATTTGTATTTACATTGTTTGGTCTTCACTTCCTAAAGAAACAGTTACACTCAATAATTCAGCTAAGTCTTTTCTTATAAATTACAGGAATCTTTAGAAGAAAGGACTTTTATATGTCTTATTTATTTACATTATTATGCCTCTACCCTGGCTGAAATCAAACACTTACCAACAATGCTGTCAAAGAAAGCTCCCCGCAGATGCCAGTCATTCTTATCATTTAAGAAAGTGATCATATGAGACAGAAGAACATCATTGGCTTTCTGACGTCCAAAAAAGACACAGAGACGTGTTATTCCATTTTCCATCAGTGTTTGTTTCACAATATTCTCAGGGTCACTCAGCAAAGTCACAACTTTCTGCTGGACCATTTCATGCAGGGCTTGCAACTCTATGAGAGACAACAGGATGGACTGTCAATAAACAAAATGTGTACTACCTGCTGCTAAAGGGTTTAGGCTAACAGGTCACCTGGACAACACTTGACGAACACCTAACAGTAAGATGGACAGTGCAACAGAACCTCAACAGTTCCAGTGACTGGTTTCCCAAAGACATCAGACTAAGCATAAGGTGGTGGCAAAGCCAAAGACTATAAAAACAAGAGAAGTTCTTACTAGATTAATGTATTATAAACTTATTAGAACTTCAACCCAGATGATCCAGCTCATTTTACATATATATATATATATATAGGTGAAATGCGGACATGAAGTAGTATCAGAATCAGTCAGCAGCAATGTTACAGCAGTAAACAAAATGCTTCAAGGTAATTCTGGTTTGATATGTTTATTTGACTGTAAGTTCAAAATTTGTGAACTGACAAGAGATCAAGAATGTATTTTATGTAGGCAGATAGATTGACTTCATTATGGGTACAGGGAGGAACAAACAATACCTGAAGTACTTCTGATTCCATTAAATATCAGCAGTTAACAATACTGACAAAAAAAAAAAAAATTTGAAGATGGCCTTGCCTGTGGCTTCTACTCCAAGATGCAACTAAATAAGTATTTCTATTAAATGGAAATAACAGAACTGTTAACACACTGGCTGCTGCTGAAACAGTATAAGGGAAGTTCTCAAAAAGTAACACAAAAATTTCCACTATCACAGTCCCAGGGGCGATTACCATTTGCCTGCAGTCAAAAGACCAGCTAATTTGCTTTCTTTTGTCACTCTGTCAGTCACATGAGAAAGCTGCCTTCTAGGCTCAAATTTCTCATGCTTGGTTTCTAGAAGGGTAAAAAGAATAGAGCGATTCAAACTTCTTGCTTGCTTGTGTTACTTCTTTCATGTTCAAACTATTCTGAGGGATAAAGCAGAGTATTTTAGAAATACAGCCCTTACCATGGGGCTTCCTCTCTCACTCATCAACTTGGAGCACCCCACGCCTTAGGTGAAGGAACCTGAAGGGGATTTTTTTACATTTGGTTTTGGTAGTTTGTTTTGTTGGTTTGTTTTTAAAAGTATCTAAACTAGCTATGTGGTAAGTGAAACATGACTTTTTCCCTACCAAATGGAGTATAGGGACGGGATGTTTACTAATTATGATTAGACACAGATTGGTTTACTTAGTCCAAAAGAGAAATTACAATTTTTAACCACTAACTCTTCCTGGTTTAGAAGATTTGCCTGGCCTTGTTTCAGAACTCTGTGCATCACTACAAGGTACTGGAGATGACACACTGGTCACTTATAACCATCCCTCCCTCCCCAGGGAAAGAAAAAGAGAAGCCATCCTTAGGATTTTAACCTATTCTCTGTGCTACAGTGGCAACAGCACAGGGAGCACCATTACTGCCCCATAGCACCCACACCTTCAGCATCATCAGGCAAAGAGACAGACAGTAATTGCCTGGCATCAGAACAGAAAAAGGAGAACGCCTGAAAAATATAGCACTATGCCCATGCTAGAATCTGACAGGTTTTCCAAAGCTAAAGCTGCCTGCCACTTCAAAGGAAGCTGTATCTGGAATACAGCCATGTTTTCTCAGCTGACTTGTTTACAGGACTGTGAGTGAAGCTGGATATGCAGCCAGCATCACAGTCAAATACCTTGAGAACTTTTAGAGAAGAAAAGTGCACTAATTTCTATACTTTTTTTGTCTTTCACAATGTTCAGAATAGAGTCATCTGTTTCTGATGAAGCTATAACACACATGCTTGATACTGGTTGAGGCAAGGCATTCTTCCCACTTACTAAGAAGGCTAAACTCCAACAGATGAGCAAGATTAGCTCTAACTCAGAGCTTTGGCCCATGATTTGCTATTATAAGCCAGCAAGGTAAGTAGAAGTGACATTACCTGTGTCATAGTTATCACTAGGGTGAGATGTTTCATCCATTTCTTCACCATTTGGTTCATTTTCCATATTCAGATTTTTCAGCTGTACTAACTCTAGGAATCTCAGAGCTGTTTCTGCCAACAATGCTATGTTTTCTGCAATGGAAAACATTTTGGTTAAGAATTGTTCTACTTTGCCAATTTATGCCAGACTGATGATGTCCCACTGATAACGTCCCAGATGAGAGGTTATAACTAGACATTACCAGTCATGATGGGCAGCTGGGATTGAAATTACATAGCATATTCTGATCAAGCCACTACTGTTGACCCTGACCCTTACAAAGCTGTCGAGTACCTCAAATCACATGGTACTTTTGTCATCTAAACAAGTGGAAAAATCATAAGGATATCAAGTGTAACAAGGACTCATTTCAGTCTTCTAGGACCAGCCCTAAATGCCACCTGATCACAGGCTAATGACTAAATAACTTATTCAAATAGCTTATTTAAAGGCCCATTGACTTGAACTAACTGACATGCCCATGTGGTAGGCGGCAGCAAAATATGTCAGTTTTAAAATATTTCGTTTGGGTTGTTTTGGGTTTTTTTTGTAATCTACAAGTAAAAGCAAGGCATAAAAGATGTTTCTTTCATAAAGATGACCTAAACATGGAAGACCAAGGTGACCAAAAGAAATTGGTTCTATTGATTAACTACACATTGTTTTCAATAACTAGTTTTATCAGCTTACTTAGTAAGCAAAAGAAAAGCATCACCTAGGACATTTTCAACTGAATTCCACATTTATAACTAAACCCCCCCCACCCCAAAAAAACCCAACCAAACAAACAAAAATCCAAACAAACAAACAAACAAAACCCCACACCAAACAAAAACAACAACAACCAAAACAACACACAACAAAACTGAAAACAAACCAACACACTTAAAAATATGCTAGTCATAGCAAATAAGAGAACATGGTAAACAGTAAATATGGGCATGACTACAAAGCTTCTTCCTGAACAAGGCAGAACTCATGTACCTGAATAATGTATGTCAGTCTATTACATAGCAAATGATGTAATTTCAGCCTCTGAATATCAAGTTTCATTTTGTGGGAAAACACCTCTGAAGCACAGCAACACATGGATGCTCTGAGTGAGTTTCAGATTTATTCAATTCAGTCAGGGCACTCTAAGTAAACAGTCTGAGCTAATGAAATGTCAATTAAGATAAATTAATAAAAGCAATAAAGGGTGGGCAAACTCAGAAAGCCCTGTTCACATACTTAGCTACACAAAGATCACCTGGACAAGTTTCTTCGTTACACTCTTGCTTGCCCAGGGAATAAAGCCCAGGCTGCTTCCCTGAGCAGAAGGATCTAAACTGCAACCCTTTCTTATCTCGGCTGTGGACAGAGATGCCACAGCCAGGCCCCAGCCCACAGCACAGGTACATGTACTGCAAGAGCTTTTACATACAGAACTACAGAGAAGAATGAATACCAGTTTTAAAAAGTCACCCAACAAGAGTAAATACATTTTGTCAACTCTTTCAAATGTAATTATTTACTTTGAGTACAGATCTGCCCTGGAAACTCATCTGTTAGTAGAAGTCAACTCATGAAGTCACTGCCACCATTAGCTTAAGCGAATACCAACATCTTTACCTGCAGGCATTTCTGAGACTTCTGGGGAGGTTTACTGGAATAGAAACGGCAAGCTATGCGATCATGTTGAGCAGAGGAGAAAACAGTTAAGGAAATCCAGAAAAGCCCAAGATTTGGAGTTTTGACTAGATTTCCTCTTACCAGCATATGCCAGTCTGACAATGGTGGCTTCATCCTGGGCCAAGTGTGCAATGCCTGGCAGAATGTATTCTGGGTAAATGTTAATATCATTGCGTGGCACCTCTTTGACGAGAGCAAGAACTTTAGTTAGTGTCCGCACAGATTCTGCTCTCACCCTGGGCACAGAGTCGTTGCTGAAATGTAACAGATAAGGAGTAATACGATCCAGAAGAATCTCTACACTTAATCTTGGTGCTAAATGAAGAATCAGTTCCAAAGCAGCCAGTTTGGAATCACAGTATTTGAGAGTCTGTAAACAGGAAGTTATCACAGACACTAGAATAACCAGCCCATTCTCTTTTGTCTCTCCCTCGGCTTTCTCTGTGCGATCATGCCCACAGAGATTGTGAATGATGTTGTCCAGATCTTTACGTATGACCAATATACGCTCATCTGCCGATAAAAACGTTTCCTTGGCAAACTGGGCCATGTAAGGCTGAAGGAAAGTGTAAAATATTTCAGGAAATGCATTGTTACGTTGTTGTTTCAAATAATCTTCAGCTGCTAAACGTTTATCTGGCTCACGATGGACCATCTGAGTGACCTTGAGAAAGGCAGAAGTAGGAGGGAGCGGGAGAGAAAGATTAAAGGTTTAGACATTTGTAATACCAAACCAAAACAAACATAACAACCCCAAACCCAAACAGTAAGCAATTTGTCACCAAAGTAGGTGAAATAAACTACAAACAGACCACACAAATGGTTCTAATGCTGAAGTGCATCCTTACCAGTTCTCTGATACTGTGGTCTTCAATTTTATTTAGGACTTGATCAGGGGAGAAGAGGCCATTTCTGTAAGCCAAAAGCTGAGATAAATCAAACAAGGGTACGCCTTCTGTGAAGAGCTCTGCTATTACACAGCCTGGGGAACCAAAAACAATGTCCAAGGTGTCAGAGAATTATAACCAGACACTTCAACTTTGCTTTCTGTATGAAGACAAGAACAAACACTATGCAGCTGTTAGCTCATTGGAAAAGAGCAGAAAGGAGACAGCATCTCAAGCTCCAAAAACTGGCGCTTACACTCAATCCCTGAAATACCTCCTGAGTATTTTATTTCAAACATGCCAAAGGCAGAAGAGTTTGCAATTAGGAATCATGAGGCAGTGACTTCAGCCACCTGCCAGCTGGAAAATACACCACCAGAAAAGGAACCCACACCACTGTTACGTGGAAGAAGAGTGCCAGTAAGTCAGTGTGGATTGGGCAGTAGGTCCAAACTGAGTGTCCCTTTTACAGAAGATACAGGAATAACCTCTACTTCCACAGTGCTGCCGGGAGATCGTATATATTCATTCACAGAAGCTCATAAGCACGGTGAGAAATAACACAATAGCCAGACACAGCCCCCACTGTTGTGTATACAACACATGTTCTCCTCAAAGGTCCCACTCCTGCTGTTTGCTCCCAATAGTCAGCATCTTGCTTTATCAGTGGAGTGCCCTGGAAGCCTGGCTGTAAGAGCAGCTTGTAAAAAAGAAGTAACTATTACCCTGACATTCAGATTTTCAATCACTTTAAGAAAAATAAATTTAAAAAGCCAAACTTATGGCTTTCAAACTGTTCAAGACAAGCTCAAAACTCAAGCCAGGCTTCCACAGCTGGACTCTTATCTTTTCTGAGTGGGACTAGGAGAGGAGCTTCCTTCATTATACAACTTGTGCCTGTGGAGAAAATTAAATAAGAAGGGCCGGTACTGCCAAACTGCCCTGCAAGTTGGCTCAGTCCCCAGGCAGCTGGACCTTAGGTGAACTGATGGGTTCATCCTCTTGGGTCCCATGAGGCATATGCTATGCACTCCTGGAACCTCAGCCACGAGATCATGGCCTGTGGTTTGCAGAACCATCTGTTTCCCAGGGCAGAGTTAAGCCATAACAGAACAGTTTGTGACTTCCCTCCTCTGAAAACATTGTGATGCACCTGAGTTATGTAGCTTACTGTATTTTGTCTGTGCTTTCCCTGCAAATGAAAGGGTTGGGCTTGGGTCTTACACTTAAAATAAGCAAGTTTTTCTACACGTGTGTCCTCTAAGCCCAGTGTAATAAAGATACCAAAACAAAAAACATCAAATAAGCTTCTCTGCACCCTGACACACAATCATAAACACCACTCTGGTCTCTCCTAATGGCTCCAGGTACCTGCGGAAAATATATCCATAGCACGTTTCAACTCCCCTCTTGTTCGCTGATTGCTATTTGCCAAGTCTACTAAAGGAGTTGAAGGGTCCCGCACATTTTCCAGCTCCGTAGCAAACATACTGCCATCGACAAAGCGCTCAGGAGCGATGTAACATGTTCTCCTCCGTGACGTGTCAAAGAAATAATTGAAGTCTGCAGGGTTGTCTTCAGGAAGATAAGTTGGTTTAAAACTGGCAAAGTCAGTTAGAAGAACCCAGTTCCAGCTGGTCACCATGATGTTCTCTGTTTTGATGTCCCCATGGCGGACTCCAGATTTGTGTGCTTGGTCCACCGCAGTAAGGATCTGGAAAGCTATCCACCGCTTCTCAATGTTGTTCAGGAACGGCCTGGTGCTAATCCGATCATAAAGGTTGTCCCTTACATACTGCCTGAAAAGCATCGCAGCCTTCTCAGACAGGGTGGCTTTCTGGAAGGGCAGGCAGTTCTGTGCTGAGTGCAACCTTATTTTCAGCTCCTCCAGCTCTTGCTTGTAGCTCGTCAGAGGTAAGGTCGGATCCTGTATGGCAAACACCTTCACGACCACCAGTCCCTCCCGGTGCTTGGCTCGGGCCACCTTGAAGAAGCGGGTGCTCCCCAGGCTCTTGTCGTATTCAAAGTCGTGGATGTCCGAGAAGTAGCTGTCCACCGAGAGGATCTGCGAGGGGGCGATGCCAGCCAGCTGGTTCCCCATGGCGGCACCACGGTTCTCCCGCCTCAGCCTGGGCAAAACACAGCGCGTAAGTCACACCGGCGGCCGCCACGGCATCCCTCCGCACCCGGCACCCCGCTCTCCCGGGATCCCCGCCCCGAGAGGGGCCCGCCTCCGCGGCCCGCGGGCCCTGCTCCTCCGCAGGCCCCGCCGCCGGGGCCGGGCCCGGGGGAGCGGCGGAACCCCTCAGCCGCACTCACCGGCGCGGCCCGCCAGGCCCAGGCAGATCGGGACTCCCAGCCCCAGCCCCAGCCCCAGCCCCAGCCCCAGCCCCAGCCCCAGCCCCAGCCCCGCCGCACTCACCGGCGCGGCCCGTCGGGCCCAGGCACAGCCGGGACG
>JANIJG010009711.1:7045-20563 GCA_024611175.1 Megaceryle torquata | reverse complement strand
AAAGTAAAAATTGTCGCTTAGAATAAAAAAAAAAATGGGATCAGGAAAACACATTTTCAATCAGTTATTAAAGGAGTTTAATTCAGTTAAATTAACTGGAAAAGGCAGATTTGATCACTGTCATCAAAACAGTTGCATCACTGTAGTATGTCCAGACAACCTGTTGGGAAACAAAGAGGTTCTGAGGGGCATGAGACAAGTGTTGAGTTTATCATTCTCTCCATACTAGGATAATGATTTGGGGTCTTCTCAAAAGAAGGAGCCTGCAGGAAATGGTTTTACAGCACTGTAACAATACTGGTTAAAGTATGATTGCACAGATACTAATATGTTCTAGCAAAGAGGGAAAACATCTTCAGAGATCTTGGTTGTTATGAGCAGTCATATAAAAGAAAAATTCTTACAGTAAAGGCATGATGTAAAAGGTAAGAAGTATAAGAAGATGTAGGGACTGAAAGTGAGAGCCACTATGCAATCAATAAAAAGACAAATAGCCACTAAAATAATTTACATTGGGATTTGGTGGACTATTGATTTGCTCAATTACTTGATTCCTTGGATTCAATGTTGTTTTAAAGTGTGTTCTCTAGATCAGCCATGACATACTGATTTGATATAAGCAACACTGATGAAATTTTACATCTAGGATAGATATTGGGTACACATAAAGGAGTGTAAGGGCCTCTTTGGTCATCTGAGTCTATCTAAAGAAAAAAGGAAACCTGTTACAGACCAGTAGAATCACAGGAAAATTATTTTTTAATAGAAAGAGTGTGTTTAAAATTTCCCAAAAACTCACTGATATTTTACTACTAGTAGTAAGGCAGCGTCAGTGAGTGATTTGTTTTACCCTTTGCCCAATCTTTAGAACCAATGCACTGATTAATGGGACAACAGAAGTTCCCCTGGCCATGCCAAAGGCAGCATTTATGGAGTCACTGGAAACATTTCCATTCCTGCAGCCTGCTAGTTCTGCCAGCTTCAAGAAACCTCTCATAATCTGAGGTTCTGCAGCTCAGAGGCACTGTTGAAATGATTTGCTCAGACTCCCTTCTGGCCAGTTCTTGAGCAGTAGTGATCAATCACAATTGAGTTCCTGGTACCATGTCACAACATGCTGATTAAACTCTCCCTGAAGAAATCACAGCTGTTATTGGCCTAATGATATCATCCAGGGCTTTAAATTACAAAGGAGATTTTATTTGTCTTTCAGAGAAAACATTTTAATTTGAAAGCTCAGTTTAAAAAAAATATTCAAATCACATCTAGTGATCTTTGTAGATAATTAATAGTACCTTGGCTTTTAGAACTGTAGTGTCAGAAAAAACTCTCATAATGTTTGTAAGATGTTTCTGTTTCTTTTATTGTTCTAACTGCTACAAACAATTATTTAATCCTTGTTTTGCAGGTAGCAGGCACAAAGATAACATCGGCTTCATTAGCAAGTCCACTGAATAGCTGAAAGGACCCACTACAGTGGTAACTCCAGCTGATAACAGACATCCTAGCCTGGAGAAATCCTACTGATTGGTAAGGGAGAGACACTTAAGTAAGTCATTACCATTGCATAACCTGTATTCTGAAAATTCAGACTTTACTTCATCTGTAGATTAAAAATACTTTATTATAGGAAGTAATGACTTTATTTAAGCCCAGAAATGTTTTACGCAGAAGCACTGAAAATCACAGCTGACACATATGCATGGAGATTGCATGAAATGTATCTACTTCCTTTAAGTGTGTCATCAAATTAACTATGTTGATTTATATTAAATTCAGATTTCATAGTGCTGCTCTGTTACTCAAAATATAATTGAATGTATTAGACAAGGAAATTGTCTATGACCTCCATCCACAAAAGAAGTAAATGTACTACATAGCTACTTTTATTTAGAAAACCAACAAACAAAACACCCAAACAAATAAAAACCAAACAAAAAACAAACAAACAAGAACATAAAAGTGTTTTCGTTGTAAAATTAAAATAACTATTTAGCTGAATCAATACTCAGGAGATTATACTGAGATGACCTGAGTTTATAGGAACAGGGGCTGACTTTAGGGCTGACTGACCTGTGCTCAGATCATATCTTGGAAGAAGAAGGAGAACAAGCCTCCCATAACATCTAACAAATGTGTGCAATTTAGAGCATAATTTAACACATAATTTGAAGCAGCTTTTCCCTACATTCACAAGATGCTCTCATTTTGCCCAGGGCAAAGGAGAAATGGCAGGGAGCATGCTGATGCCATCTTTACATCATACATCATTACTTGCCCAGGAATGGATGCCTTGGCTACCTTTTCCAGAGAGCTTGTCTTACTATTTTTTATTTTCTAAATGGTGTAACAAACACAGAGGCAAGTGGGACAAAAGCTAGGCAAAACTCTGAAGCATGTTGGAAAAATTCTGTCAGGGATCTGTTTGCAAGCTCAGCAAAGCTTCAATTTCCCAAAACATCCACTTATCATACCCTCACTTACATAAAACAAGGTCAGACAGAAAGACTTGATAGAACAGGCTTGTAAACCAAATATTCAGAATAAGTGAAACTAGTCAAAAAAGTGTATTCAACAAGCCATGTAGCTATCCACAGGATGAAAACATTTTCTGTTTAATTTTGTGGAGCTACTGAAACTTGAGTATATTTTAAGCACATGCAGAAGTGGTTTGACTTCAGCCTGATTTCTTCAGATGCCATGATTTTCATCTCTTGACAGCTCGCAGGTGTGCTTAAAGATAAGTGAGAATAAGAATACTCTAGGAGTCCAGGCTCTCATCACACATCTCCTTTTCTTCCCACATGTCCATCACACTGCCCATACCCACAGAGTTCAGGGGTTCAGGCCAGTGGCTCCTCATTCAGGTTAACTCCAAGCCAGGACTTTCAAATGTGAATGCCATACAAAATACAGAAATTGTATGTTCTTTCTACACATGCTGAGGTCCAAACCAATTACATTTCTGTTGTTTACACTCAGAGCTTTGAAACAGACTCCTATTCCTTTTTCTATATGGCCACATCTTCAGCTTTGGCTGTATTTGCTGATGCCTTCTGTGACCCAGCTCAGGTTCACTGACCATCCAGAACAGGCAGAGGGGTTCACTTACATTGCTCAATAAAAACATCCCAGGGAGTCAACCCGAGCCATAGATCTTTACTCATTCACACCACTGAATTGTTGGATGTCTCATTGTTTTGAAAGTGTCTCCAAGAGGCATTTACTAACAAAAGGAAATAGGTTTCAGTAGTGGGGATACTAAAAAATCCTCAGCCGCATAGTGTCATTTCTAATCTCCTTTTAATCAGTAATATAGGCATGGCCACTGTACATTACAGTTCCAGCCTAATTGCTGTGCATATCTTTTCTTTGTGATGAAACCAGGACACTCGTATGACAATGCATGTACCAACTTGGTGTGGATTCAGGACAGACCTAGCACAGGCACAGAGACCTGGAAATTGGGATGTGATCTTGGGTTTTGCTGTATAGACATCACTTTACAGATTTAAATGCTTTTAAAATGAAAATTGAATATTGTTTTTTTTTTTTCATCATGAAAAGGGGAAACTACAGTTCTTACTCTACCCATCCTGAAAACTAGGTAGATCTTCATAAATCTTTTCTTTAGAATGAGGTCAATATAGCATTTCCTCATGAAAGAAAAATATGCAAAATTATCCTGTTCTCCATTTTAATTCCAAATGTTTTTCAGTTCTTCTCCTCCTGTATGGGAAAATGATATATATTATATTAGTGGTTTATGTTCCAGTAATGCATTAATATTAATATATGAAAAGACCTAAAAATGATACAAAGCATCAAGCCTACCTGTTTTCAGGAACAGGCTTTCTTTCTCATTCTTCACTTTAGGGATAAGGATATAAGAAACATACAATCCTTAAGTTTCCTTATGCCTGAGAGGATGGGTTTGTGGTGTAATGTTTTGCGGGGTGCTGCAGAGAAAAATAGAAAATAACCCATTAAACTCTGTGACTGGCATTCACAGCAATAAGAATAACCTGTGATGTAACTTTACCTTTCTTCACAGTTGTTTAAGCAAGGTTGGAAGGGGGAGATGTGTTTGTACATATTTTTTAATTTAATTTTTTTTGTTTGTAGTGTTTTGTTTTGTTTTGGTTTGTTTTTTCTTGTAACTTCAGCTCCTGGAATCAAATGGTTATAGCAGATGCTAAATTTTTATTTCCCATATAGCAAGTTCACAGCCTTCACAGTTGAGGAAGAGCTTAAAGACATGAATAACCAATTCCAATTAGTCAAAAAGCCATGCTAACTGTTGTGATTTCCTCCGGTTGTAGTCACAATTTCTGAATGCTTATGTTGGAATACAGTACAATAAAATGATACCAACTTGGCCAAGCTGCCATATGAAACTATTATACTGTAAAAGACTACAGACTGAATTCCAGGTCCTGTATGCTATGGAAATAATCAGAGAAGTGGGCTATGTTCACTGTGGATTATATGCACATATTCCCAACTCAAACACAGCATACAGCTCACAGTGATTTAGAATTCAGGTATCAGTAAGAAGAAGGGAAGAAAAACGAAACATGAATAAGATCCATTCACAGTCTAAAAGCAATTCTCATATTTATTACCTAGAACACTTTATCTCCAAAATTTGTTCTCTTAAGGCATACTGAAGATATGCACTTTTCCTTTTTTGTGCTATTAACAAAGCTACATGAAACACAAACTTCTGTCTAACAAAAAGCCCAGAAGCACTTTTGAATTTCATATGAGTACCTGGGCTGATCAGACTCTTCATCTTCACAACCAGTGTGCTACACATCAGTGTTATGCTTAAAACTCCACTTTTCCTTTCTCCTCCACTTTTCATACCATTCTCACTGCTGGCTTTCCTCAATTTTCAAACATATTCTCCTTTTAAAAAAAAACAAATAAAATTCCCTAAGTACAGCAATAAGCTCTCACCACTTTTCAAGAACCACACACAGGCACACAAGTGCACAAATTACATTGGCTGTGTTCATTATCTTTCTCATTCCATTCAGCTCTGAAATGCCAACACCTCTGGTATGGACTGTGGCAGCTGTTCAACACCAATGCACCAAGAGGTGTGCTACTCCTGTTACATAGTTTTATATCTTTCCCCTCCTGAAGAGGAATATAGTTGTCAGGCAGAGAATAAAAAAACTTCAAAAGACTAAAACAGATAGAATTTAGTAGGTAGAATGTACTTTCATTGACAGATGTAAAGGTACCAAGAACAGCTTTCAAACTATTTGGAAAACTCTTCAGAGGATAAAAAGTTTACGAGATATTACTTTTAGATCTGATTTAGAATAAACCAAAAGGGTTTTTTCTACTCTAAAGCACCCAATTAATATTGCATAAATTTATTATGCAATCTGTTTTTACTTTTAGCTTTCTCATCCAAAGTTTGACCAATCCAGATAGATAACATGGATGTTGTAAAGAACTTATTGTGAAAAAGACAAATTTTATTAGACGGCTATTTTCTACTAACATTTCAGATTTGCAAGAATTCATGCTGAAATCCTTTTTAGTGTGATAAAGCCCAGGAAGAATGCAATTTGAAATCTGTAATTATGAAAAGAAAGAAAGAAGGAAAAACACTCCATCAGTTTACCAATACTGAATTGCCTTGATGAAAATCCACTTACACCTAATTAACTAGCTTTACTTTAATTTACACCTGGATATGTTATAGATAAATAGCACAATTCAACATATAAAACCATTCTCATAACTGAAGACATTAAACAAAATTACATTCATACATACAACCTACTATATGATGAAGCAAAATTAGGATTTACAGTAAGTGCTATTTCATTCTTTTTTTTTCCCCTTTTTTTGATGTAATTGGTCAAAATGACCTTTAGTGAGAAGCTGAAGAATCTTATACTGCTTATTTCAGACACAGTATCTTTATTCTTATATATCAACAGAAAAAATATTGGTACTATTCAACCCAGACATTCAAAGTAAAAGCATGCAAAGGGACATTCTGACACTGTAGTTAATTATCGCTATTAGGTGCACTGCCAAGCACCAGGAAAGCCAAACCACACGAGTGCTAATGGAGCACTCAGGAACTCTGATCTTGATACAAGACAAATCATGGTGCTGGTGACCTTCACCAATGGATTATGACAGTGGCACACTTCAGTTGTTTCATGGTTACAACATATCTCTCAGATGACTGGTGCTTTGATAGTCATATGTTTCGAGGGAACTCTATGACCTGTCTTGACCTCAAGAAAAGAACATACAGCAGAGGAAAAGGGCTCATGGTGTGATAATAAGAGAAGGTTATGACATTTTCAGAATGAAAGAGAAAGAAAATTAGGCTGAAACTGTCAGATAAACCTGAGTTTGCATGAGAATAGGTATATGTGTTATGCATTCTTATATTTACATGTGGACACAAAGGAAATACTCTTATTTTCTTTTAGCTGAATAGATCTATGAAGTTGGAGATTGAGTTTTAGGTTTAGGTTTAGCCAAATCTACTTCTAAATTTCAAACAATTAAAATTGAATAAGGATGTAAATCTTGGCTGTGACTGTTACCTTAAATTGGTAGTTTAAAAAATTAAATTTAATTAGCAGGCATAATTAAAAGAAAAATTCAAAAATGTACATGTATGACTGCTTTTTTATAAATCAGAGAAATAACCAGCCCCTTCAAGACTGAGGGGAGACCTTATTGCTCTCTACAACTACATGGAAGGAAGTTGTATAGAGGTGGGTGTTGGTCTCTTCTCACAATTCACAACTGATAGGTTGAAAGGGAATGGCATCAAGTTGCACCAGGGGAGGTTCAGGTTGGACATTAGAAAAAACTTCTGTATGGAAAGGGTTAGCAAAGACTGGAACAGGCTGCCCAGGGAAGTGGTTGAATTGCCATCCCTAGATGTATTTAAGAGCTGTCTAGATATGGTGCTTAAAGATACGGTGTAGCAGTGGCACTGGTAGTTAGATAACAGTTGGACTTTATGATTTTAAAGGTCTTTTCCATCTATAGTGATTCTGTGATTCTGTGAAACAGACCACAGAGTTTTTATTACAGTTCATATGCCTTGTGCATGCACAAACATAAGAAGGTCAACAACTTCTTATTTTATTTGAACACTTACAGCAAAGATACCAGAACAGAAATCAACTCTTGAAATTGTAGGTAGCATAGGTGCATTTCCTAGCTCTGTTACAGAGACAGAAGAATACAAAGTAGGAAAAAATCTACAGAATGGCTAAGACAGTAGCCTCAAAAAGAAGATTTTAATTTCGTTATTGCCACTGTAACAGTCATTATGAACATAGTTGCTGAATGTCAGCTAAATGACAAATGTGTTGCAATATGCAGCTTTCAGGCACTAAATTTGGAATCTGAATATGAAATGAATGGGGAAACATCAAGTTATATACTCCAGAATGTTCAGGGTCCAATTTTTAAGCTCTGGACTTTAAAGACGCAATGTACTTTGTTCTACTCCAGCTGTCTTTAAATGCAAAGCCTTTTCTGGTGGACATACTCCGGGAATATCTAGGTGTTTCAACACTCCAAAGAAGGTAGACAGAGAGACATGCATGCTAAACACACTCAGCTTACACCCTAGGCTACCTAAACACCAAATAACACATAGATGTTGGAATTGGGGTTCTGAACTACTCAAAAGTACAACTTCACTGACAAGTATACAATTCCCCTTATTTATCCAAAGTCCTAGTCAAATTGTCCTCTATACTAGATATTATTTTCTGGATTTTCAAATACAAATGAATCACCTAGTTCCGTTGCAAAGTAGAATTGGAAGATCTCTAAACGCGTCTAGCCAACATGTTAAGGCATGGTTCAGTCAATACCTGTCAGCGAAGAGATAAAGTTAACTGTCTGGCATACATTAGAAAGATGCTATGTATGAAGTCAAAGTGAATAAACTTCTGTTCCTCATTGTCACACCTAGGAAAAAGATAGAAATAAATATTTTTAATTCACATAGCATTAAAGAGATTAGTGAGGGTAAGTGTATTCCATGGAAATACACTAATTATATGTATTTAGCTTCAAGGAAAATGTGGTGTGCTATTGGAGTGACTAAGAGAAATTTGACTTTAAAATGAAGGATAAAGAAAGCATAGATAACTGAGTTACATTTATGGCAAATCACACATACTCTTAAACTGTGAGGGAATTACATACAAAGTTGAATGAAGTAAACTAACAGTATTTGAAAGAATGGAGAAAAAATGTTCACACATTTAGTAGATCATAGAAATTGAACTCAAAGCACTCATATTTTACAGGAGTTTTCAGAAGACATCACCTTCATCCAAATAGAGTGATATTGCCTTCCATGCAGGGATCAAACATGTGCAAGGCATGCTAGATAAATGTGTAATATAACAGCAGGACATCGCATGGCTATAAGGGTTTGTAACAGGTCCTTCAGAAAGATTGAGGCAACAGTGTTACAGTCTGCTCCTTCTGTGAAGTCTGCAGTCCAACAATAATCCTCTAACTCCATTAGGGCCTGAAGGGAAGTGCACATGGCAGATGGGAATTTCAGTTTTGAATTCATTACTTAAATTCAACCAAATGCTTAAAGAAGATGTAAGATCATGCTTAAATGCTTAGATAAACTGGGACATACAAGTTTCTCACTGGAGCAAAATGAAACCAGATACAGCTGGTGTGTCTGTTACACTGTGGAGTCTTAAGTCTTAAGCATTTATCAACATATGGTTTACTTCAAAACGTGAAATGCTGTGATTTTGAGGAACAGGTTCACAGTTAAACAATTATAAACCTATTGCAGTTTTTTGTCTGAACAGTTTTTACTTCTGGGCTGTATCACTAAAGCAACAAATGTGAATTGATTTATCCAGTCTTGCATTCTTGAGATCTTCTGTTTCCTCACAGAGAGCTTTTGAAAATATATATTTTAAACTTGTCTGTGCATTTATCCCACACACAAAATCTAATAAAACCTGGACATCCTGTGACATGGAAAAACACACTCCATCAGGTATTGTTACTACAGGATCAGTACCATTCTTTCTCACCTCAACTAATTTCTTGTGCAGAGGGTAGGGTAAAAGCAGCATTCCACTGTTACTAAAAGATTAGAGGAATTATCATCAAGCATTTGTCAACATAATAGTATATCAATTTAAACATTTTAAGATTTGATCTACTGAAGAACTATTCTACAGGATGAAAAAAACTTGTAAACAAGAAAACTTAAATTTTTTTCTTAAAGTTCTTATACCTTTAATCTTTTGAGCTTTTGGAACCGATTAAATGCAATCCTCCTAGCTTGATGAAGAGACAATATTCTACAACAGACCTGGTAACAGATGTTTACTAATCACTGATAAATTTTGCATATTTAAAGAGGAAAATGATTTTTAGAGGCACTGCTGATGTAATTATAAGAGCACATACAAACCATATGAAGATTTGCTGAAAATAAATCTATCCTGGGGATAAATATAAAGCTGCTGCAGCTTTGAATCTGGGACTTGCTTACTTCAGCAACTTCTTTAAAAGTTCAATTACATATAAATAAACAAAACTGTAAATATTAGAAAAAAAACCATGCTTTGAATACATTGCACAGATTTGCAGTTCTGTTTTGCATTTTCTATTCTAGTAAATGGACACTTAAAATTAAAAAAAAAAAAAAAATTCAGAAGCAACCATTTCAAACAATACTTCCTTAAAATAAGTTCTGAACTATGATCATATTATTTACTTTTGAAACAGAGACATCTTGCCAAAGAAAAGCTCCATAGAGTGATGCCAACATGTTCATGTAAACCAGAACTGTCAAGTACTCATATTTCTTATATCCCTAGATGGACATGGAATGAGGAAGACAGTTAAGCTGTCATATGTATAACATTTAGGGATTTTTATTATTATATATTATATATAATATAATATTTAAATATTATATTATATATATATTATGAGCTAAAGAAATCAGATGTTTCTTTAGACCTGTTGTACTGAATCACTTTAAAATCTAAAGTGGTGTCTAGTGCTTTCATCTGAAAAATACTAACTGGTGCCTTGGTGCTATGGGAAATTTACTGATTAAAGAATGTCCTTTTTTTTTTTTTAAGGAAGAAACACTGTAAACAGACAAGCATTTACACTGAAGACTGAGGACATAATTCTGTTAACCACCTGTTCCTAGAAATACAGCAGCATTATGGCAGCAATTGTAAATGGCCATATTAGATCTTCTCTATCAAATATTTATTCTTGTGTACAATTATTAAAAACAAAACAAAACAAAACAATATATTTATCCCCTAAAAAGACAGAAACGCAACTCCAGACACCCTAACTTGAAAAGTAATTGATGAAAATTGTTTGAATACTCCTTCTCACCTACTCAAGTACTTTGTTCCTGTTAGATAGCAGAAAGACTGGCAGACAAACAAAACATAGAACCCTGATTTGTGGGTGATATTCAATCTTTTTAATAAAAAATAACATCCTTACTCCAAGTATCAGACTATCTTAACAGAATAGTCTTTGACATGTCATAACATTAATGCATCTAATGAGAAAATGTGCTTTTTAGTGAATAGTATCTGGAATGAAAGACTAAAAAAATTTCAGTAGGAGATAGAGCAAAGACTATAGTAATCTTTACAGCAGTTTGCATGGTAACAGCTGAATCCTGCAACTAGCTGTGAGGACCTGAATCATATGCATATTAAAATACCTATAATGCCTATAAAAGGATTATTTTTTTCCTAAGATATAGCAAATTCTTGGGCATTTTTTGATGGTAGAAACTTCTGCTAGCTTGCAAAGCTCTACAGTCTATGTATAAAGAGAAATAAGTCATATAGATTTCATGCCTTATCAGTAGATAAAATACTGGTTTGCATCTCAATAAGGATTGATTCATATTTCTCCTTTTAAGACATTATTCATGTTACTAGTGTTCCTAAACAAATCTTTCAAACTGTCTCATGCACTAGAGAAGTAATACTGTAAAATGAACAAGGAAAATACATCATGGTTTCCATGAATGTATGCAAGGAGCTTGTGTTCTACAACTATTCCTGTGGCCAAATTATTTAAAATTTTAATGACTGGAGATTTTTTTCATGAAAGTTTCAGAATGCCTCAGTATTTTATGAAATTTTGAATAAATGTTGGTTAAATGGAAAATCAAACAAGGTATTCTTTACTGACCATGGTAACCTTGCCCTAACATACTGAGCTAGACATGCATCAATCCTATTTAGGCTCCCCACCAATGCTGCCACATGATGATAAGGATGCACCAGTCACCCTTTTCTCCAAATTCCTGGCACACTTCCTTATCACAGGTAATTTATTATATATGAACCTTATATTTGATGTGAATTACACACCCTCAAATCACTGCTAAAACCAAACCAGATTTTGCAGTAGTTAATTCATAGCCTAGCTTAAAATAGAACTTGGATCTCTCTGGACACATTATGCTCAAAGAAAAGAGAGGCCCATACTTTGTAAGGGTTCAAAATACAACAAATGGTACCAAGCTGAATATGTAGAACTCATCTCAGAGAGGAAAAGCAGGGGGCTGTGCTTATACTGGTGAGGTTTAGAATTATCTACATGTAATAATTTATAAAAAACTGTGTTTTTTGGTGCAATAAATAATCTGGTCTTACTGAGAATTTATGGTGAATATGATGAAACAGTACCTTATACAACAAAACTCCATCCCTCATATCTGTAATTTGTGAATTGTAACTAGACTTAAGTTGTCTCACTTACTTGACTTGGGATATACTGATGAATTACTTTTATCAGCTTCTATGCTGATAGAAATCATATTTACAATTAACTGACTGCAGCATCCTGTTCCAATGCTGTAAAATGCTGCATTTGGACTATGTTTGACACATGTAATTTCATAGAAGTCATAAGTATGTCCAATAACCAACAGGTAGGTCTTCCTTTGATCTTGTACTTTGTAATGGATTTCTTGCATTCTTAGTGGTATCTTCTGAAAGAGCAGGATTCACCTCAAACAGCATTTGGCCATCCAAGCTCTCACTTTTTCTGATGGAGAGAATTAAGTATTTGCATGAAAAAAATATGTTCCATTAAAATAGTTCAGCCTATTCTAAAATATTTGCTTTCTCAGGGTGTTTATTTCTCTTCATCTAACTTAGAGGAAACCTGAAGAGTAGCTGAGAGTCCTAGTTTTTAAAAAGTTGCTAGAAATCAGATACCCTAAGAGTATATCTTACCCTACACTCTGACTAACATTCTAAGATTATATTTTGAACAAAGGATTAATATCCAGCTAGCTTTTTCCTTTCTTCCAATCTGAAAAAATAAACAAAAGTGTAAGGAATAACACGTAGGACTTTGCCAGAGAGAAAGGGGAAAGGTCAGAAACTCTGGAGTGCTTAGCTCTTCACCTATTTATTTATTTCCACAAGAAGTTGCTACTGTTGTTTCTGGCGTTTTCCTCTTCGTTAATGATCTTGTGATGGAAAGGTGTGTGTAATTAGACCTGTCAATACTGAATACTAAATGTGCACTGCACTATGAATTTAATCTGAGTTTCCATATCCCCAGTCCTCCCTCCCCATTGCCACTGGGAGAGGCTGAAGCACTTGACTGCTGCTGTGTCAAATTGGGTCTTAATAAGTATGATGCTTTACCGCTTCTTGGTTTTTTTTCTAAGATACAACTGCAGCATTTCAGAAGAAGTCACTTGGGCATTAATTCAACAAGTAATGTTGGTAGGAGCATTATATTTTCCACGTTTTGATATCTCACTGAATGACTTGCATATAAAGAGGCCTGGCAGCTGGTTTGTGTCAGTGACTGATGTGCTTGTCATTTCAGCCTCAGATTTGGCTGATTCACCTCTGCCAGGCTTAAGAATAATATTCTTCTTGCTGTTTACTGCTATTTTGCAATTTTAACTAGAATTAAAAAAAAACCACAATGCAAAAAAAACCCAGAAAATGAGACAAAAACATTTAAATATTATATATCAAGTTTCATTTAATATTGAGAAAGAAGTAATCTCAATGCATGTCATCTCTACCAGTAATAGTAGGTTATTCAGAGATGGAGAGAGTGTATAAGTAAGGAATATTCATTTTTAGAGCAGTTAGTTCAAGTCATGTGTAACTGATAAAAACTAAAACCAACAAGATAGGAGATATAAGATGTTTCCATAAAAGCCTGATTTAAGATGGATGTTTTTATGTTATGATCACTGGGCATCAGGATGGATTTATATGTTAAGCAGAAATAAGAAATGCCACAAATGTTTCACAAGGAACCATGGATGTACAGGGCTATTTTCCAATTCAGAGGTTATTTTATTATTTATTTTATCAGTTGCTGCACTCAGGAAAGAAAAAAAAACAAAACCAAGACACACAGAAAGGGAAGGAAGGAAGGAAGGAAGGAAGGAAGGAAGGAAGGAAGGAAGGAAGGAAGGAAGGAAGGAAGGAAGGA
>JANIJG010009710.1:29721-72436 GCA_024611175.1 Megaceryle torquata | reverse complement strand
GCAACGTCGCGTCCCTTCACAAAAAAAAAAAAAAAAAAAAGGGGGGGGCGGGGGAGCGGAGAAAAAGAAAAATATCAGTTAGATTCCACATCAAGAGTTCTGCTATGAGTCTAATGCAGGGCCTCTAGCAGCAAGATTATGTGATTATTTCTGGATGCCGCAGTCATGTGGCTGCACAGCAAAGCTTTTGTCGGAAACATGACACAATCCCATTGCACTCAAACTGCCGGCAGCAACTTGCAGTTTTGCATTTTCCTGAAACACACCCACAGTGACTGTAAAGAAATACCAGCTTTTCAGTGCTAGGTCTCAATTAGTCAGAGAGTTTGTATTCCTTATTGCAGTCAATCTAAAGGCTCTTTTTGGGTGGGTGGGGTTTTTTTGTTGTTGTTTTGGGGGTTTTTTGTTTTGTTGGTTGGTTTTTTGTGGGTTTTTGTTTTTGTTTTTTTTTTTACCTTGTCCATCACTTCAGGTGCACATTTGCTGTATCCCACTAAATCAGAGCATTAATACCCACCTCTCACAAACCACTCCTGTTTGAGGAAGCCCAGCTAAAGATTGCAGAATAAGGAATTCTAAAAGTTTCCCATGGTGTTTACTCTTACAGCATCTTCACCTCAAATACAGGCAGAATTTACAATAGTAAAACTAAATAATCCTATAACAAAAGATGTAAAGTACATGATTATCTACCCCATAAACACATCTATTTGGCTACTGTACATATTCAATGTTACTCCTTCAGTCAGACAAGCAATGTTTTTCAAGCATTATAGTATAGCTTCTAATGGTATTTTTCAGAAAAACACCAAACTTGCTAAAAAAAATTCACTGTATTAGATCTTAGACTGGCTCACTTGTTTAGCTTCATTTAACTACTTCTGCCTCTCAAACTGCCTTAAATGCAGCATTTTTACACATTCAAGTACTACATGTACTTACAAACAAGGAAAACAGTGAAAGCATGTGTATCTAGTGGTTAGTATTTTGCAGAACTGACAACTATAAAAACTGACTACAAAATTAAGTATGTTAAATGTTAAGAACAAAATACATTGATACTAGAAGAGCCTATGGAAATACACATATTTGCCTTCTATCACAGGACTCCATCACTTATTTTCTTTTACCTATAAATACTACTTACTCACTGTAGGGCACATGGAATACTAGATCCAATTGCCTGATTTCTGGATAATTGGCATTTAGCCATACAAATAAGATCCTGTATTCAGTATTTGCATGGTGTATTTTTGCAGCACTTAGTTTTCTTCCTGAAAGCTCACTGAAGAAATGTTCATCAAATCAATTTACATCTAATAAAGTTTAGCAAAGTGCAAGTGAATACAAAACCTCATATTGAAAGTCACAGAAACCTAGAGCCACCATAGAGGTAACTCCAGACTACCTGGGGAAGGATTCTGTAATGAAGAAACTCCTATTCCCAGATTCAAATCAGCTCATTTAACAACTTAGGAGTGACTTTTTCTCTATCTGTAAACACGCCTTAATCATTTGCTGGAAGATTTAAAGCAATCAAAGAGCACAGTTCCATCACTAGTCACTGCAGCTCCCCTAGATTAAAGCTCCTAAATTGTGGCTCCAAGCAACACCCATCAGCAGGGCTTTTGGACGAAGTGGAGTCAGAAGTCATTTACAAACAGTAATTCTAACATAGAGCTTACACTTCAGCCTTTACTAATTCCTGTAATAAAAGTGCAAGTTAAACTGACAAAAAAAAAAAAAAAAAAGAGTCGTCTTTGCCCTGTTACTATTAGCCAGACTGAAGGCCATATGCTGTACCAGCCCAACTCTTCCCCAGAAAGCCTCCCCAAACTCTTGAGAAGTTTTTTTCTGATGTTTGTTGTAACAGCAAGGTGTGTTATTTCACACCATCACAGCCAACATGCCCAGAACATTGAGGCATTGCTGGTACACCTGGCTGAACCAGGCATATGTCTGCATGCAGAAGCTCAGAGTAACACTCGGGGAGTGAGGCAGAGTTTAACAAACAGAGCTGAATGCATGAGCAGAACTTTATTTTTCCTTGGAAACATACTAAATGAGCCAAGCCATAATGAGGTCTGTTGTAATCAATTAATGAATGTAAAGGTCTAAAAAAACAAACAAAAATATCTGCATAATGAAAGCTAGAAAAATAGTGTTCTGCACTTTTCATATCTACAGGTCTCAGTTTAAAGAAGAAGTGGAACTATCAAATTCAGACTTCATCACACAATCAGTAAGCATCCCACTTGTGGTCAAGTGGCAGAATTATGAGCTACAACAGGGAATGCTGAGAGCTCAAGTAATCTGAAGCTTCTGGGAGTTGTGTTAAATATGGGTGGATATGAGATAAATGCAGCTTCAAGGCTCTAACAGGGCAGTCAAGTGTTGTCTTGCTATCTTCTTGCATCTTTGTACAGCATCTACAAAATCATTCAATATTTAGAAATTAGAAACTATTACTTAATTAGAAATTCATCTGTACAGCACAGATTCACATGACCTTTTAAAACTTTCAAGTTACAAATATGCCACAAAAAGCAGGTAATTCATTTGACCTGTTTACATAAACACATATATACCTTATTTAAGACAAAGGCATCAAGTTTAGAGAAATATTTTCCTATTAAGCTGAATCCTTTGGAAAGGAGAAGAAACAGGTAGGAGAAAAAGCAAAGACTGCTGCATTTCAAGTGATCATGTGCATAGATGCATCATTAAATGCTCCCTTACCTTTTTTAGGATGGATTGTTTTCTTAAGCCTAAAAAGTTCAAGTTTAAGTAAAAGTGTCGCAAGACTTATTTGGAACAACACTGAAGTATTACCTGTGACTGCAGTGAGTAATAAGATTTTTCTTGGCTTCATGAGTTAAAAGTCACTAAAAAATTCTAGTTCATCATTCACGTCCATAAAGCAAATCTAGAATTTTGAACACTGCACTTGATACTGGCTATTTTGTCAGGGCTGGCTCTTAACATTCTACCCAGTATCCTAGGGTGCTCTCATTACACACATTAAAAAAAGTAATTACAGGATTAGTAACCCTACCAGAGATTACATTTTTTTCCCCCCATCAATTTGTAAAAGGTATTGACAGTATACAGCAGAAACACAAGAAAAAAGTTTATGGTATTATTTAGCTATTACAGACTCAAGTGATGAGCAGATTTGTTCTCTGTACTCTCAGCTCTTCCTCTGCCTAATTGGAGCTTTAACTGCCCAGTTTGCCAATCAGTGACAGACTGTGTAAAACTAAAACAATGAAGAAATTGAACTTCCAACTTCATTTTCTCACTTTCATTAATTTCTCTCAACTCTGTTTCTGCCAGATTAATTCAGCTATTTAATTCCTGGACTTGATGATTATAGGACTCCATTTAAGTCTTAAAAATATGCAATTTTAACTTCACCAAGTGTGCATCCCTAATTATGCTGGTATGTAGCAATATGGCATCATAACTTCATCAAGTAAAACCTGATGAAGCTGCATCTGATTCATTTTAAAGGGAACTCGAACAGAGTTGTACACTAAAATGCATCAAGTACCCTATTTATCTCAGGAGGTGTTAAGATACTGACTGATGAAGATCTGCATTCTGCATTAAATATTTATCTAATGGTCTGTTAATCTCATTTAACCTTGAACTGGCTCACCAATTTTACCTTTTAATTTTTCCCGTGTTTAAAGTAGAAATCCTGATAGATGTCTGTTTTTAATACACCTGCTTACCCATGCAGAAAAAACAGTTCCACAGTCAGATCACATCAATTTGCTCCCAAGAGATAGGCTGTAATTAATATTATCCTCCAATAACAAATAATCCAGAATTCTTCCATTCTGGAACTCTCACTCTAAACAGAGGTTACACAAACACAACATTCCAAAGGTACAAATGTCCCAATGCTCAAAAAAGTCTCCCCAATAGTTTATCCATTCAACCAAGCACAAGAACAGTCTGACAGTCCCAGAGTGCCATAGCTCATTACACAAACCCTTTCTGAAAAGCAACATCGGATACCATCAGCTGACCATTTTCGTAGTTGCTCCAAAAAGCCACACAGCTTCACTTGGGTTTTCTTTTTCCAGAGAGGTCCTGAACTTAGTTTCAAAGCCCATCTTGCAACTTCAACACCACCAGAGTCATTAAGACTAGGGCTAGAAAGCCAAATCCTTCCCTCTGAGCAGCAGACTATGTCCTCTTACTTGATAAAACAGGTCTAGCCTCACATTCCCACTCCATCTGCAATGGCTATTGAAGCCTATGCCACATGAGCTGTCCAGTGACAAAGTCTGTAGTGGTTAGATCCCAGCCAGCAGCCAAACATCCACCCTGCCTTTCAACCATTCCCCTCCTCTCCCAGGTGATGGGAGTGAAAAACAGAAAGCAAAAAGACTCAGATTGAGATAATGATAGATGAATAAGAAAAGCAAAGAGGAATTAATCCACTGCTCTCCATCAGCAGACAGATGTACAGTTGCTTCCAGGGAAGAGAGGCCTCAGCACAGGTAATGTTTGCTTGTAAAGATAAAAGCCATAACCAGAAACACCCCCCCCCTTCTCTAAGCTTTCAGTGCTGAGCACAGGGCCACATGGCACAGAGTAAAGTCAGTGACAGTTTATGGAAATCACATCCTGTCTACCACAGGCCAGAGGACCACAAATGGCAGAGGTAGGCTTGAGAGAAAAAGCAGGCTCAGAAGGCAATTTGCAAAGTGCCCATTTTGTTTGAGGACTCACTGTTTGGTTAATTTAGAAGCAAAAACAAAACAGAAAAAAACAACCCCCCACACACACAAAAAACACAGACAAACACCACACAAACAAGCCATAAATCAAATTCATCACAAGTTATTTTTGCATAACTAGGCAGAAAGCAAAAGAGAAATACAAGATACTCCTTAGTAAAATGTTCATTATTCAATCCTTGCAGTCCTACCACTTCTGTGCAAGTCAGTTCCGAAAGCTTTGGGGTTATATTTTTGGTTTTATACTACTGTCCCTTCGCTTTCTCAAGGTAAGAAGGGAGAAACACTTTTTTTCTTTACTGTTAATGCTCCTCCTCAGGAAGCAAAGGTACTCCAGGGGTGTATAAATCTAATAGTCAATTTAGGTGCTCATTGGTGCTGTACTCAAAATACTGAAAAAAGTTTCTACTGGCATTTCGTAGCTGGAAGAGGTAAATATTCCACTGTCTGACGTACACATTCAGTCTTGGCTAAGCACATGTTGCTCTCAAAACACTTCATTAGATTTAATTACCTACCCTGTGTGCAGCTACTGTCTCAAAGGACTTGCTCAGTAGAGTATTTCCTAAACTTATATTCCATAATAAAGCACTGTATTAACATTTGCTTCATGATAGGAGGAATGCAGAGACTCAACCATCTGTAACACTCAGATTCAGAGTTCTGCATATATTTTAGAGTCACCTTATTGCAACTGTTTGCTTAAGTTAATAAAAAAAATTAAACACTAAACCTGGAAGACTTAATGCACCGAGATGACAGCTAATGAACATTTTACCACAAATCTGGGAAAGACTCAAATTTAAAATAAGCCACACTACTTACTGCCAATATTGAAGATAGCCCACAAGAATTACCAGTTTTCTGATCAGTTGATCTATAGTTAACTCCCAGTATTTTTAAAGTGGATCTAGAAAGAATGCTTTAATCAAAACTACCAATTATGTGCTACAAACTAACCAACTTTAGTCATGTTTCATTACTGGTCATGAAAGATGAGGCACAAAGAATGATTTTTACTTTTCTCAAGGTTTAGGGCCAGGCAAGACACTAGACAAACAACTGCTCTCCACCAACCAACCCCTCTCCCTTGCTGTAAGGGGAAGAGAAAGGGAGTAAGGAGAAATACATAGAGATTAGAAAAGAAAGCTAAAAAAGCTTTAATGAAAATAGTAAAGTGAAACATATACAAATATAAACAAAACCAGTATTGAACCCAACCTCTCTGATGGTCTGGAGAAGGTACGGGGGAAGTTGCAGACTGGACTCAATGCCAGACAGGAACTGGATTCAGGAATGGATTCCAGAACTGCATTCAGAAATGCATGGACTAAGATCGAAGGCAGAAGAGACAGTCCTTCTCAGAGGCTGGCCACTGAAGAAGAGAGCTTTACCCTTGTGATCCCTCAGCTTTATACTGAATACAATATATATGGGATGGAATCTCTCTGGTCAGTTTAGGGTGCCCTGTCCTGGCCACCCCTCCCTGCAAGTGCAGCCTTTTAATTTCTGCACCCCCAGCACAGTGCTCAAGACTGAGCCATGACCTTGGTCTGCACACAAGTATAAGCAAGAGCCTTTCTGCACACCGATCCTTGGCAGTCACTACAAACATAGCCAATTATCACTGCTAGAAGCAGGCAGCCGTTAACTTCAGAACCCACAGTTACAAGAGACTTAGCTGAGAAGCTAAATCACTGCACAGAATTGCTTCTGTTCTAACTCAAACCATGACAGTTTTTTAAATGCATCTTTGTACCTTCTGTTTTCTTCCCCAGAACTCTGAAACCCTAAAGATGACAAACGATAAGATGATGGGACATCTTTCTAAATAAACTCTGCCAGGATGCTTTTTCATTGTTAAATTCTGCTTAGCTAATGACAACCTATTCTCCTCAATTTCTTCCTTGAGCCATTATCATAATAAAACTTGGTGACATTTAGAGCCAAGGAAACCCATCTGCTAATACGTGGACAGCTAGTATCTTTGACAGTCTCATTTTCATCAAGGACAGAAGAAGAAATGATCTCTTGCTAACACCACATATATCACAAATGAGATCAGCCTGTACTTTTCATTATTCTACATGGATTACATTTGGAAAGGAAAATGGACTGCTGCATTAATACATCTCATTGTGCGTCAACATCATTCGTAATTGTACAAGTTTGAAGGCAGAAAGAAGTAAGGGAAAGGGATTTCTTAGGGAAAAACAGCATATGAGTTGAGGATGACTCAAACCTATGAAATAAAGATCTGTAACTTTCTTCTTATGCATACATTGAAAGAGACAATTCAAATTTAATTTCCATGCTTAAGAATCTAGAAGAGATGAAGATACACATTTTAGTCTGAAGCCACAGGTCCCCATCCTAGCACTGCCTACTTATGAACTCCAAAACTACCATAAAGGTCATAGGAGACAAATATTTGCATAACCAATAGCCTAGCCCCAGACCTGAGTTTTCATATTGAAAGATAAAAGCTCTGTAAATTCCATAAAGTATTACAGAGAAAACAGAGAGACTTAAAATAAGTAGGACAAGGTAGAGGCAGCTTTATTGAACATTCTGTTATACTGTCATCACAGGAGGCTAAATCCCCTCATTCTATTTCACCCAGCTCTGGGGTAGGAGCAGTGCCAAACTCCCCTTCACATACCCACATATCCTGTGACTCCCCGAAGCACATCACATGAGTTTAAAAAATAACAAACCAACCTACCAAAAAAGATTAAAAATGTGACATCTCCCTCCTCACCTCCATGTATATAGATCCACGGGCATATTTACAAAGAACATGTTAAATAAATTTATTCTATGTTATCACAGATATTAGAAGATAGGAAGCAGGATTTTCTTCCACCTCATGCATCAGCAGAACTGTTACCAGATTTAAATTACAAAAAAGTGACTGCATTTTGTTTCTAAGCCATCAAGATTCAGTACCCGAAAACACTGACCTGCATCTTAGGTATAATGAAACACACACAAGTGAAATAAACCATGGTCATATAGAAAGAGGCCAATTCAGTGCAAACATGTGATTAACAGCTTATTTTGTTTGCAGACTACTGTAAGTCATAGGCTCTGTGTAAATTGGTGCTGAACTTCCCAGTTACCCCTTCATAAACACAGTAAGCTTAACCCCACTACTCAGCACATTGTGCCAGATATTGCTACAAGGCAAACAAAAATATTCTGTGCTGCTTTACAAATCAGTCCTTCATAAGCAACAGTGGCAATAAAAGCCCACTAATGAAACTGCTGTGAGAATAAATGCATTTTAAGAAGCCCAAACACCTTCAAATCCCCTTAAGGGGCCACAGGCAATACAAACTCCTATTAGTCAGTTTAGCTCAACTTGAGGATCATCATTCATGACTATTCAGACACAAAAAAGCTAAACAAAGGAATCTTGCGATCACTTCTATCTTTTCCTGCAGTGGACACAAAAAACCACAGCAGAGTTACTCCAAATCCCTATACTTCCTATCAGGGTGTGCATGTGTGTGTAGAAAATCATTTATTCAAGTAGCACAATGAAGGAAGAAAAATAACACCAAGCTGAAACTTCTAATGAAAGTATTTTATGTTCTCTTGGAGCCTCTGCACTTACATTAACTTAAATGGTCTGTTCCTTTCTACGTACAGCTTGACAAGTCAAGCTTCGCTTTCGTAGCTGACAAGCAGCTACAAACCACCCCCAGAATAAAGCAAATCTATCAGGATGGTAAATCCATTGAAGTGAAATAGAAGGATGTGAGAGATGGAACAGGAAAATTTAGTACCAAAATTGACTTAAGTGAAATATTAAATTCAAGCCACCAGTGTTGAACTCTTCTTTATACTTACTACCACTTCTCTCACACAGCATTTTCTCTAGAAATTTAAGAAAGAATTGAACATCGAACACATTCGTGTCCCACTTGGTGTCTTGAGAAAGTTATTGATAGAAAAGAAAAACATAAACCCCACATGTGGTCCTATTGGGAATTTATTTTAGCCCAGTAACAACCCAAGCTCTTACTACTTGTTTTGAAATTACCTTTATGCCAGTACAGTATAGAACAGTAGACCCGAACAATTTTTAAACAAATACACTCTAGGCTTGCATTCCTGAAGCTCTCATTACATAAAACGGTGACAGCTTTTATGGCTGACATGGCAGTCAGACTTGATTTATATTCCGAATTTCACCTAGTAGTTATGAGCATGCAAATCATTTTGCATTTTCAATTACGTACATAAATCTGAAATTATGTGAACTAGACATAGCGAGTCTATGACAATTACTTGCATGTTCAAACCATGAATATTCAAGTTACATCTTACAGACATACTGCGAAGTAGAGCAACATGCTCCTCTCACCATGGAATTATATATTATCCTGTTTCATAAGCTTACATAATCACCAGAGTTTTAGAAAAAAATAAACACGATTTCTAAGTATATTTTTAATCTGGCAAAGGCTGACACTGATTTTGTGTGTGTGTGTCTGTTCTCCCTGAGTAGCATGTCAAATGTGCCATCTGAGACTTTAAATTTTTAGCCTTACAGTTTAAATTATTAGCCTTCAAAAGCCTGCATGTGGATTTAAGTGAATTCTTCAGACAGCACTTAAGTAGCTTTAAAATACTCAGGAGGAGACATCACAACATCTGTCCACAGCAAGCTGCTGAAAGGCAGGCAGCAAGCCAAGCACACCCCAAAGTTCCAGCCCAGCAAAATCTGACAATCTTCAACATCTGTGAAGAGTAAAGCCAGGAAACCGCTTTGAACACTAAGTCAAAGAAATCTAGAAGTTTGCAATAATCATACAGCAGTTCCTCCTTGAAGTTTACCAAATAAATGAGAGGCAGAGCTTATCTAGTTTGTAACAACATATTACAGCTTATAACTATTTTCTTGATGGAGATATTTGTCTTTTTAAATGACATTAGATTTAAAACATGGGGAGTACTTCATCACTTTGCAATACAAAATTAATCCTCCTCTGAGGAGTTCACTATGCAAATGCCCAGGAAAAAAGCTAGACAGAGCTAACCTGTATAAATAAAAAAAGACAACAAAGTTAGATTTCATGATGCTTTTGTCCATTAGGTTCATATCCTGAGCCTTCCCAGAGATTTCAACTGTCTTTTAGGGGTTTGCAGCACTCTTAAGGAAGGAAGGAAGAATAAAAAATATATTACAACAATGAAAACTACAGAATAGAGTGAAAAAGATTTTTAAGGTCAAACTGGATAAGCTGAGGTGCAGGGACTTGAAAGAAAGGTAAGTATAGAAAATTCTGAAAATGGAGTTCTAAAAGATGTTTAACTCCATGTGAAAGCAGAAGAAAAAAAAGAACAACAAAACCAGCCTATTTTTATTACTTAAAAGAAAGACAAGAGGGTTTCAAGAAGAGCATGAAAGTATCACCTCTTCAAGAAGAAAATTCAAAAGGCTTTTCTAGCACTAGTAAAATGTTTCTGAACATGTTGCATTAAAAATAAAATCTCAAAACATGAATTAGAGAGCTACAAAGGAAAACCTTGAGTAAAATTTTACCTAAACTTGCACACTCCATTGTTTTCAGTACCTCAAAGTATCTATCAGATTTTTTCTTCTATATGATAGACCTAACTACATTTTTCTTTCTCTGCCTTCTGACAGAAGGCTGCCAAAATCAGACAAGACCAAAGTCAAGGAGAAAAATAAAAATTACAGTATCATCACACAATCTTCAACTGCCTTCTCTTGTAAATGTGCAGTATCATCTGTTAGGCTGCACAACAGTCAAGGAATGATACATGGGAAAGACTTAAGAGTAAGCCCTGGGGTAGCTTGTGAGGAGGGCACAGTGCAACTGACACTTCACTGCACTGTAGCCCTGCGTGTCAGATGAATTGGTTGACATCACAGGAGGTTTGAGAGGGGAACAGATATCACAACCCAGCCAAATGGGAGTGCAAGGCAGAAGCCATCTGTGTGAACCTGATATTCAAGCGCATGACGCAGGAAATCTGCAGAATAGACAAACCTGACTCTGTGGAAGAAGCTCGTGAAATCTGGCAAGAGCTGATGGAACTGAAGAGATCCCTGCAAGGCTGAGCTGTTGACAAGTGCAGCTGAACAGGTTTTGCAACATTAATTACAAGAACCATGTAATAAGGTACTTCTCAGACACATCCTGACTTCCTGTTTATCTCCTGGTACTTGGAGAGCACCGAGAGCCCTGTACCATTACAGCAGGAGGCTGCTGCTGCTGCTCCTGCACCCTGCTGCAGTAATAGGGTGAACTGAGGTGCTCAAACTGAAGCTTCCAAATTACAAATGCTTAGTGACAGGCAACATGCTCAGGAGGAACCTGCAAACAGTAATTACCTTCCCTGTCAGTCTAAAACAAGTCAAGCACAATTTTTCAAAAAATCATACAAGCCCATCAACTTTATTATGTTTTGTTATTGTTACCTTCATTTGTTTTTTAAGTTTGGGTGGTATTTAAGAGGCTGTTCTATTGTTGTTCTGGATATCCTTCCTTGGGTTTATTTTGGTCATGAAAGGAACAGTTTGCTATTGAAAACTTCATACATAGTCTTGTCTTGGTATCTGAGTAAATGGTATAAAATTTAACTAGTTTTTAATTAAAATATAAAAGGAAAGACTTAACCAAGCTGACTGACAGCTTGGAGAAAAGTGGACAGACACAGGAGTGGTGGGAGGGAAATAAACTAGTGATTTCACACTACAAAAAAGGATCACCTCTAACTTGTGGCTGCCATGCAATGAAGTAAGGGAGAATCTTCATCTGAACATCATTCAGCTTCAAGACTAAATTATTTAGTTGGAGTGCCATGGGAAACAATCCGGCCTTGGAGTGCCACAGTAAAGATATAAATAGCGTCCATAGATTTCCCCCTAATGTACCAGATATTGGCAAACTAATTTTTTCCATTAATCTTCACAGGTTTGTACTGAATCTATTTTGTATATGCTATTGATGCAAGAATCAGGCCTACACCAATACTAAGAAACATCATTTAATTCACCATGGATGATGATGTTCAGTGCTGCTCAGAGAAAACATAAGCTATCACCTTAAAGACTTAATGAAGAGAAACCAGAATTTATACCACAAGTTACTTTGGCAAATAGAGATGTAAATGGTGCGTTTTCCCCTAACGGTAATGTGGCAATACTGCAAAGCAGTACGTTTGGGTTTTTACAATGGTATTAAGCAAAATTACTCCATGTGTGGGACTTTTTGGAAATACCATAACGCTAATATCTAAATGCCAGTATGACTAGTATGATGCTACAGAATCTTACTGCTTCAAAAAAAAAAAACCCAAAAAACACAACGCACACCCAAACCTCAAAGCTTCAAATAATATTTGTACCTGTAATAGGGCAGATGACAAGGTCTAAGATGAAGTTACTACTGAACTTAATGAGTTTCACAAGGGCTTGGTGTTTAAGGAAGAGAAAAATATACAAAACAAGCAAGGTCTCCTCTTTTACCCATAAGATCAGCCAGAAATTGCAGCATCCTTTTGCCCTGGACATCACTCAGGTGATGTTTCATAGCTCAGGTTATGAAAACACAGAATAAATTCCCTTTCCCACCTAAGACTACTACTCTTGTCTCAGTGCTTGTGCTCATAGCTCACCTCTCCCAGATGTCCTTTTCTCTCCCAATCTACTTACTGTCCACCTCAGGGCTGCTGCACATTGCTCAAACTTCCCAAATATTTGGAGAGAGAAAGAGCTTTAAGATTTTTACTTACAAACAGGGGAACAAGATATGCCTAGCATGCCAATTAATCCCATGAACAGGTTAGCTACAGTCAAGTTGGGTTTTTTAATGATTACACAGGAGGAGGAAAAACAACAACCAGGCGTTCCTGTCAGGAAGCAGCAGGGAGAAAAGCAAACACCACAAGCTGGGTATTACTGTCCAACTGCAGAGCGATGACCTTTCAATATTCAAGAAGACCTCCCACATATGCTGAAGTTACTTGCGGTATGTGGCTCAGGCAGGAAAACAAAGAAAACAAAGGAAATAGCTTGTTTCTGTTATGATAGGGAAGAAGGCAGTGGAAAAGAGTGACAAATAAGTATACATGGTCACAGTAATCCATTAGGGTATTACTTTGAGTGTCCATATGAATCTAAGTGCAAATGATAAAAAACACCAATGACAAACCAAAAACCACACACCACACCAACCACATTAATTTGGTATAGACAATGAAAGTACTGAATTGAGAAATAGGACAGCAGTCTGCTTTAAGTGTTTTCTAAGTGTACAGGAAAGCTGTACCATACTGATGCTGTGACAAGCACTTGTACAAAGAGACACACAGATTAGTGGCCAAGTCTATTCGGAGCCTAAAATGGCACAGCAGAGAGAACAGAAGGAAAAAAGACAGGGTGGGGGGACTAGCCCAAGAAAGATAAGCAACATGGCAAGCAAGAGCTAATGCAATAAAACACGGTGAGGTATCAGACACATGTTGGACTTGAACTGAAATGCACAAGAAACTTTTATCAGTATAGTGAGTAGATTCACTGATCCTAGGACAGATAAAGCTAGAGTCAACAGACAACTAGAGCAAGGACATCCTCTTCCTTCCTAGGTCATCTCCAGTGTCACATTCAGCATGGTATCTCACCTTACTGCACCTATACAACATTTCTAGACTTGTCTCCTAAATCTGAGCTCTAGATCTTCCCAAAAATAGCACAGCTGCCTACTTCACCTCTTTGTTAATGCAGCAGTGGATCTTGCATCAACCTCCCTAGGCTGGCCAAAGTCTTTGATGGGACAGGCCAGCTGCCTCCCCTCCCAGCAGCTCAGAGCTCTGGGCAGGCATGCTGGGAACATCTCCTGCAGAACAGGCTTTCCCCAGCATTCTGGCTACAATCAAGTATCAAGCAGTTTAAGCATCAAGCATCTTTTCATTGAACTAAGCTGTTAAAAATATATATTTTAAAAAAACTGTAAAAAGCTTAAAAAAAAAGCAAAGAAAACAAATCAGTGAAATTTCCTCCTTATAGCTGTGTGTAGTGTGCTGAATTTATTTTAAAAATGCCTCCAAGACTAAACCTCAGAAACTAGAGCTTTGCAGATAATATCACCCTTTCCTTTAAAGGTGCATACAAGAAACAATATAGTACCAAGAAAATGTAAAAATCACAGAAGATAAAATTATTTTGTATTGGTAAAGAAATTGAGCTGTTCCAAAAGACCAATACTTCCTTACACTACAAAGTGCCTACCACCCTATCTGCTAGCATTAAGGAATATTTCCATTATAATAGTGATGTTTTCAATTTATCACAAGTCTCTAGAGCAAGCTTGCAAATCATTATTTTCAGACAACACCACACATGGTAACCAATCCTCCCCACCCACCCCCCAAAAAATAAAAGATTTAAACAGAAGGAGTTTAGTTATGTTAAACCAAGTGAGAAAGAAAAAATAACCTTTTCCTCACAAAGCAAAATAATTCTTGAAATGTCAAACAATTATAAGCAGTTCTAGCAGTAATAATTCCAAACTCAGATGAAGCCTGGCACATTAATATCCTCCTCTGGGAAAGCCAAGAGAAAAGCAAATTGCTCCACAAACATCTCTAGCTTATTGTCAGCTACGATGACTTTATTATAACTGTATGCCTTTATAAAGCACAGAGCAGAAGCTACTGTGAAGCTGAGATTTATTTTACAGTAATATTTACAGTATTTTGCAACTTCCATAGTCACATTGCACCTGCAAAGGAAAACCTGCCTGGCATTTGGACTTTACCAAAGGTAAACCTTTATTTCAAGGTTCACCTTTTGGTTATTGTTTCTGTTAAACATTCCAGTTTCCTTACAAATGTATTTCTATGAAATTCAAGAACTTTTGTCACAATACAACATATCACAACAACAGACTGGGAATAAACTCATGAATACTTTAGAGAACTACCTTTAGTTGATAAAGTAGTGAAGAAAAGCAAAGCCTTGTCAACACGCTGAGCAAAGGTTTTCAGAAGAAGTGACTTGGGAAACCTCTGGTTTTGGAGGGTTAACTTTTGACATCTTAAAAAGGACTTAATTTCAAATCACGATGAATACTTCCATCTAGAGAACAGATCTTTAAGAAAAAGTGAGGCATGTAATATAATGTATTACTATTCCTGAATTTTTGCAATCCTTTGTAATCTCCTTGCCTATTCACTGGACTGAAAGTTTCATTTCTACACCTTCTCACAGCTAGTTATAAACAAAAGCAAACATAGGCAAGCATTCAGCAATATTCTAATTTCCTGAAAAGTGATCATTGCCAGTTTTCAGAAAGACAGATACAAGGGAGGGGAAAAAAAAAATACTTAAGCCATTTAAAAGCCATTCATCATGTTGTCTTAGAATGCTTCTAAATACTATTTTATTAAATACTTGCAACGGAACCATAATGATATCTTTATTTTTTCTTAAGGTCATAGTAATGTCAGGGACTCTTCCAACTTTTACCAGCCTGCTTTCTAAAGTGAGGGACATTGCCCAACATACTTGCCTCTTAATATTCAAAACATTGTAAACATAAAAAAAGGTAACTATAAAAACAAATCTCTGATGCAGTGAAATCTGCTGTACAGACTGCTGTAACTAATGTCAGGGTCTATGTTCCACAAAGAGCATTATGCTGTTCACAGAATTCGTCATATGAAAAAGAAATTCTAAAGCAAACAACCTTTTCTTATCAAAGAACTTTTTCCTATCAAGCAACACACAAGATTTTAGCCAGAGAAAGTTCATCTATAAGTCAATCCACAGAAAGGAGGTTAGATCACTACTCAGTTCAGAAGAGTAACTAGTGATCAAGACTGGGTTAAGAGAAGCAGGCTACAGTCTCAGCTTCTAGCAAGTCTTTCTATTTCAGTTTTTCTACTGGAGATTAGGTTTATCTTCACCTGTAGACAAACTCTTGAGAGGAGACATACTGCATTGCTTTTAATCAATAAGATGCAATTTAAAACTTAATTCCTCCAAAGTACATTAAGACGACACAAGAAACGGGATTCAGTTCGTCAAATCTTAATTGTATGCATTTGTACTCCCAATTCAAGTCTCCATACACAAAATAGAATTTTATAAAAAGATTGCTGACTTCTCTCTTACCTAAGAAGCAGAGGCTACTAAATCAGATGACTAAGGAAACAGAAGAGTAAGGAACTACTTCATTCTTCCTTGAAGTACACAAAAACAATTAAGCCTGCAGGATAACATCAATCCTGAAAAAGATCTTTCAACTTCAGGCATTTTTGTATACCTCCTTATTTTACTGCAGACTCATCTTTAAAAGTGAGACAGCTTACGTATTTCAAGAGAAAAAAATATTTTTTCCCCTTTCTAAAAATTAATATTATGAACAGTTTGTATCAAAAATATTTTTTTAATCCTTTGAGTCCTTAACATAAAAGCAGTACAAAGATCAGTGGTAACATGGAAGCCAAAAGCAGAACAAGATACACAAGAAAGAGTAACTGGCACTGAACCACACCTGACTTTACTGAGATCTAAAATGCAAAGAAAAGCACAAGAAAGCTCACATGATGTTCTCCCAACATCAGTTTAAATGCTTGTAAGAACAAGGGTGGAAGGTCAGAAAAATACTTGAACAAATCCCAGGATATATTCATGGACTATGTGATTTCTGATCAATCAAAGTTCAAATACTGTTACAGCTACAATACAATCCATTTTTATTTTAGAAGTTGTTTCTGGGAGTCCTTACTAACCATTACATGGTTGCAGATGAAGGAAAGCCAAGTACTGAAGAACTAGCCAGCTTCACAAATTTTTCCAGAGCAGTTTTTTTTTATTATTATTGTTTAGAGTTGGTTGCTTTGGATTTTTTTGGTCACAGACACTTTCTTAATATTTAAAAAAAAAAAAGTATATGGAGAGGTAAAATGAGAATGAGACCAAAAAATCCTTCTGATGATGCCTGTACTGATGATATCCAAAACTGCAGTATACGGGGGCTATGTCAATTTCAGTGGAGGCAACTCTACAAATGAAACATTTGTCTTGTGCATCCGGCTTAGAGGGCATGTTTCCCCCCCTAGACAGCTCATGCTAAATAGAAAGATAAGGAAAAGGTGGTCACTGTAACAGCTGTGATAAATCTAATAAAGATTCTGACATAACAGATAATCTCATAGACCATCATTTTGTACTTAAACCATCCCAAAATTATAATAATCACGGAAGTACAAATTGCTTATAATAGTCAAAGATGGAATGAATAAATATATGAAATCCCCATTTTTGTTGCTGCGAGCTGCTTTTTGAAGTTACTTATGATCGTTTAAACTTCCAACTTAGTGTTTCTTCAAACATCACATTCACTGTTTCTAAATGCAGCCTGCTTGACTGAAATTTTTAACCAACATAAAAACAAACAAACAAAAAATCAAATCAATGTTATATAAAGCACTTTCTCCTGATACTGATGATGCATAAAATGAGTCACCACTTCAAAGCCTCCAACACACCACACAAGGCACAATCTTTCAAGACATGAATAAACCCTAAAGTGTGGTTTCTCTTCTCCTGCTTCTAACAAAGTATCCTTAGTTCCCAACAGCAAATTGTAACTTTGTCAGTCCAGAGAAAATAAGCTCTACAGGCAGAATTGAAAGCTTCTAAATAATACATACACCTCCTTTAACTAAAAAGGATTTATAAAAAAGGCTGGGGGGGAGGTCATCAGTAAAATGTTAATATTGTGTCTGGTTATTTTCTTTTTCAGGATTTTTACAGTGAGTTTGTGGTGTGGTTCCATGATCTGTAACAGAAGCTGAGGGGGAAAAGAGTCAGAACATGTGAAAGTTTAGGCACATGAACAAGTTACTGCCTGCCATCGGGCTTATGATGACTTAGGTGACTGCTGTGCGCTCTCTTCACCAGTGGCAAATGCCAGGCAGAGTGGTACGGGCTCACTCAATAAAAGTTAAACTAAATAAGTTAACTTCAGTGTCACCAGAATTACTAGACATCTGATGATGTGCAAGAACCTGTTGGTATGGCTTAGCTCTAAAATAAATAAATAAAAAAAAATCAGAAGAGGGGAAACCCTCTTATTTAAGCAGAAAAAACAAAAGAAAAAAATTATTCCTGCTCAGGAAACAATCATTCCCTCAGCTGGTAACAACATCGATAGGAAATTCTCTCTCACTGAGTTTCAATCACTTACAAACCCTGTCCACATGAGCTGTACACACACCTACACGTCATGTTTACTCCTGTCCAGCCAGACACCTTCAGCCCAGGCAACAGCTGGTACACGTGTGGGCTACAACAGGCCCAGCACTAAGGGGCCACTGTTGCAATAGGCCAGTTAGGTGCACAGATTCACACAATTTCTTGACTTGTTAACAGTGACAAGAACTACTTCCTTCAAAAAAGTTTCCTCAAAGTCACACTGACCACTTAAAAACAAAAAAGACATAAAAAGCCAACCAAACCAACCAAACAAAACACACCCAACAAAGACAGACAGAAGCCAACCACAACAAAATCACCACTGAACAGTGTAATATATTAAGGCTTTTAATTTTCTCATTAACTTAGACACTTAAGCCTCCCCAAAAATACAGACTCTAGAAACATTTATTGGGAAGCATGCAACTACTGCAGTATCATGACATCTGATACTAGTGCAGCTGCTCCAGTTCAGAAATCAGAAGTTCAGCAACTACATTACAGGTACAGCTGTAAATTAAATAGTCTATTAACTAACATTAAGTAAGGTTTGGAAAAATCTCCCAAGTAGATAGTCCATCTCAAGTATACATCCCAAATGCTAAATACTACTTTATCAATATAAATCTGTAGTCAATACATGAGCATGGTTAAGTGTATACACTCAAGGAAGTCACAACAGAAAGGCAACACTTTGGATAGAATTTCCAAACGACAGGAAGGTGAAAGGATGCCCAGCCCAACTGAAACTGCCCTGGCCCACGGAAAAGCAGACAGATGCCATGGACCCATAGAACTGAATCATACAGCATGAACAAAAGATGATGCTCCATTGGAAGTAGTAAATCTCAACAGAAAACAATGCCATTTGCTTTCTTAAGTCACAATTTTTGTCATCTTTTGCCATGACAGGAACCAGTGTGCATAAAGTGCATCTCCACACCTAAGCACCTCACTAGTGCTGCTTCTTTTGTGAGCCCTTGTAACTATCTGAATTCTCCCCAGGGATCACTTAAGAAAAAGTCTATATTAACACTACAAACATGCAATGAAAAGGATGTTTTAACACCTTTTCATCTTTTTTCCTTAAGAAGAAAACCTCCAGTTGGAGTAAGATCACTATTCTTTTGATTTCTAATATCACAGTCTATAAAGGTCTTTCATTCTATGACTGAAGCCAAAGCTAGAAATTTTACCTATGTATATTGGATCATCTCTGATAAATACTGATGGTGCTGTGTACTGTAGAAGTAGCTTTAATCTGTTCTTACTTAGTGTGTTTTAAAAATTTACCAGAAGTCATGTGAACACAGCAGCTAAATCTTTTCTGAAAGCCACACAACACTCTAGGTGATGAAAAATACTTTTTTCAAGAGAGAACTGTTTTGTGATGAAATACAGTGTTTGTTAACTAGTGTTATTAATTTGTAATTTACAAGTGAAAAATTGAAGGGTAGCTTTTTGACCATATATAATATTTCATATCCAAGCTTCTATTGCAATTGATCCAAGCTAGTGCAAAACCAGCAAAAGCCAGCACATCTCAGAGCTAAACTCTGACAACAGTAATAGCAGCTTGGGAATAAAGCATGACATAAGTCATGAAAAGTTACCCCCAAAAAAAAAAAGGTTATGAATATATATAAAATTGCTGTGTATGGTGGTAATGGCAGTACTCAAGTACTTATCCTCAACATGTTGACTGCACAGAATCTTACAAGAAGATCCCCAAGCTTCTAGCCATAAAATGTATTCTGTTGAAGATTTTTAGGGTTTTTTATTTCATTTCTTGAATTTTTTTTAACTAAGACTTAAGCAGATGATATAATCCTTTTCTGTCACCAGAGTACAAGCGGAAAACTAGCTCAGGTGCCTACATTATAAATTCACATTATAAATGTGAATTTATAATCTCAAAATTAGTAACAGATTAAGGAACATTCCTGTTTGCTATTTTCTTGCTTGGTTTCTTCCTCAACCTCTAATCCTTTCTTTTTGCTTTGCAACTTCAGCTCCAGCACTGTTCAGTTGCAGCATCACTAGAGAGATGCAAGGTGCAGAGAAGATAAAAACACAAGTTAAAAAGTCATGATTAAAAGACGACCCTGAATGTGTCTGAAAATAGACTAATATCTGAACAACAAGCAGAGTTTTCCACAGGACTTTTCCCCATAGCAGAAAGACCAACTCATTCCCTTATCTGAACATGAGCATTAGCTAATGTAACATCCTAAAATCAAACTTGTCAATACAAGAATTCAGCTTCCTTCCACTAGGAAGCAGTGTTAAACCAACGAAGCAGTGGCTGGGATGAAGTAACCAAGCTCTTGACCAGGTTGAGTGAAATGGGCAGTACTCATTTTGGTACAGCAATCCAACAGAAGTAACGTCACTCATCTAAAATGACCAGTGTCATACAAAGCACTGAACTCGAGTCCTTTGGTAGAAAAGAAGAAATCAGAGAGGTTGCTAACTAAGAGACTTGTACTAATATACACAAAAGCACAAGATAGAAGCTCTAGGAAAACCTACTCCAGAACTACAGTATACTATTAACTTAGGTAAAAGAAAGAGGACAACACAATCAACTCCTATGACCATTACCTACTGGTTTTATTATCTTAGTTCCTGGATTAATTACTTTCTAGAATAAGTGGCTAGTATAGCATCTATACTGAATTCAGCCTAAATTATTACTGGTCCTAAAACTAGAATAAATTATGACAAAAAACTGACCACTCAGAACAATTTAGTACAATCTTGGTAAAGGTAGGAAAAAATTCAGTACGTGTTAAAAAGCAAAGTGAAATTGCATTAATCTCAAAGAATATCTGCAACTAATAGAATTTTACATATCCTGTACAACTAACCTTCTTCAGGTTCAGTTTTTTACTTCTCTCTCTCAAAGATGATTTGCCCATACTACTTTTTTCCCTTGCCTTCCCTACTAATCCCACATTTATTCACACAGAGAAAACAGCAATGAGAAGACAAACATACAACACTTAGATTGCAGCATACCATTCAATAGCTCTCTTGATCTGGCTTTGTCTTGAAATATTAAATAAATGTTCTATTTTGCTTTTTGATAAAATATGAAAAATAGCATGTTAATCAAGCAAGGCCTTCACAAGCAGGAACCCTGCAGAGGAACCCCTACACCAGCTACAAGGAAAAACACTCGGTGGAGAAGACACACATGTTGAAGTCATAGAGCTTTGCAGAACACAGCTAGTACTTGGAACCACACAGTCACACCCACAAACAGCTTCTTCCTGTATCAAATGAGAGCCATGGCTCTAGAGTCCTAGTTTGGGGAATAATTTTTCCACTGTATCACTTCTTGCCATGAAGACCAATGTAGAAAAGAAAGAAAAAAGATGAGAAACCAGATTATAGTATGAATGACCAACATAAGGAAGTATTGCAGATCTCCCCACACCAGCATCACACTGAAAGCAAGCAGAACAGTGTAGAAACCCCTATGCATAAATGGAAAGAAGGTACAGAAAGTTTGTCTCAGAAATTGCATAAGCTGAAATACAAAAATATATCTGATAACCAAGCAGTTATTTTCCTTAGTTTGGCTTTGAGAGGACATGTCTAACATCACCTAAACAAGGAGAGTCAAGAGAAAGAAGACAAGTTAGCCAAAGGCATTACATCAGCACTCATAAATTAAAGCACATTAAATTCTTATAAGGACGTTCCCCTCCAGCAAGATCAACCTGAAAAATCAAACAAAGGCCACCTTCTCCTCTGTAAACAGACATAATGCACTTGAACTTCCAGGCATTAATTTCTCATGTTTAGTTAATTGTATCAACTCTTGTGAATGTACAGGATAAGCAATCTCTTCGACATACTAACTGGCATAAAAGAAAAGGGTGAGCACTAACCTCATAAAAAAACCTACCTTATTATTGGCACAGCTATTCAAGATGTAAAAATAGGGGATTTGAGAGAATAGAAGCTTCAGCGTGATTTTTTTTTTTCCAGGAAGAACAGCATTAAAAGCCTCTGCAAGTGATAATCAGCATCTTCCTAAAAATGCATGCAAGCAGAACACTGCCTGCTGGTAGCTACATGCAGGCTCTTTCTCCACTGCCTTCACTTACACGTTATTCAAGAACTGCAACTTTTCTTCCTCCTACAAGCCCTGACCCCACACACTTTGCAGCAGTGCAAAAATGCAGTCAACAGGTACAAGACAAGCCTTCAGTGGACCATATGGTGCCTATTTCTAACAAAAATATATTTAAATCTAACAAAAGATATTTAAGAGGCCGTGGTTAGGCTTGTTTTTAAGAGTATTAAAAAAAAATCAATCTGTTAAAGTTTATAAACTTACTCTCCCCCTGGGCAGCAGAGTTATGACAATACATTTTTCTTTAACACCTAGACAGTTTACCAGCTCCTAGACTGCCTGATACGCTATTAACACGTCAAAACTACAGTTTGCCTATGGATAACAAGGTTTCATTGGCACACACAGCCTTAATAAGCCACTGGTTTCAAAATAAGTTTGATAGCTCTACACGACCTTTAAGTAAAGGCAATGTATTTTCAGTGAGATGTCATACCCTTCCCTTCATCATTTGAAACATACTGCATATTTTCAAGAAGTTAAATTCTAATGCAGCTGACCAAAAGTTATCAAATGAAGGCCACACTGAGGTGCCTATTATCCTGAGATTTCAAGTACAGAATAAGCTAACACACCTAAAAACATCAAGTAATAGATGTCATACATAATTTTAATGTTGATGCAGTTTCTTTTATCTCCCCAAGTGTAACTGTACTATCTTCTTAGTCCATTTTAAGACCTTTATCTAAAACAGATTTTACAAAAACACACCTTTGAGCCACAAACCAAAAGTGACTGATTGAAATTTAAGCCTAACTGCATTTTTTTAAAGAAGATTACTTCTCTCAATCCCTGTTCCTTTCCAGTTTCGAAACACTGCTCAATTTCTTTTGCTCCATAAACAGCCTAAAAGGCATATTTAAGATTGAAACAAAAAAGCAGACCCTGCCATAAATCAGTATCCACTTGCTCCACACAAGGGTTTGGTCTTTTCCTGATCAAAGACAGTGTTTGTTCCTCCATTATTTCTATACCAGAACTATCATTGAAAGACAACTGCAACACAATTAAAGTTTCATGAAGTCTGCCAGAAGAGTGCAAGACAGGAAAGAAAAGGTAAGTTAGAATTTTGATACTGAATTCCTATCTAGAGCTTCAGGCACTGTATTAAACAGGTTATTTCAAACAGTAGGATTCAAACAAATTTCTTGTCAGTGAATTATCCCATTTAACACTGACAAAAAAATTAATCCCTTCTGAAGAAGCCAAATATAGTTATACAAAGTTAAATTATACAGTGTAAATAAAAAAGCAATTTGCCTATTTCAAGTATGGTAGTCACGCCAATACACTGTAACAGTTGTCACTTAGGTCATTACATGTGGAGTCCAACAATTTCACTGAACAATCTGCAATATAATATTTGAAACTGTTCACAGAAGTAAAAGGTCCAGAATAGTCCATGGCTTATTTTGTGAAGCACTTTGCTGTGGTTGTCACTGATGACACGGTAAAGAGTTACACAGGACCAGAGTGCAGTCTCATCACAGAGTTACTAGCTAGAACAATAAAGAGTAAATTGCATCAAAAGAACTCTGCGATTTTCCTTTATTAAAAATATTCAAAAAATATAACAGGAGTAACAGCTAGTCAAAATAATCTTCAGACAAGCCATATTTACCATAAATTTCTTTACAGTCAAACTACTATACTAAATCCCTCATGAAACTGTTTTGTTCATGTATTCCTTAGATTACCAAATTAAAAAATACCAACCCTTTAGGATTTAAGAATTGTTCAGAACACTGGAAGGAAAAAAAAAAAAATCTCAGATTCCCCTTGTTTCCACTTCACAGATAGCCACAGTATTTGGAATTGGACTGCTTTATTTCCCTCCTCACTCTCTACACCCTAGATTTTGATTGGGATAATCCTTCCTTTTAAAGAATACAGTACTTCATGAACAAATTTCTACTTTTACAGTTCTCGTTCTTTATCCAGGATTGTTTCTGAATCTATGACTCTTACCAGCTTTCTTATGTTAAAGCAAAAACAAACTTACCAGAAAAAAGTATAAAAAAACCCCCACAAAACCAAAAAAAAACCACACCACACACAACCCACAAAATTCAACACAGGCTCAAACAGGAGCTGCATTAGATGCTCTGAAACACAAATTCCCACAAGCTGCTTCATGTGGCATACACAACTCCTGTATAGTGTGCCAAAAATATAGCCCATTACTACACTTCAACTAATTATCTTCTTCCAAATGTGCTCCACAAAACACAGAAAGAAAATGTGACCTTATATCCAGAGAAAAATGGAACACTTAATGAAAACAGTTATTTTCTTTACCATCAGAAGTAAAATAGACATGGCTTGGAATAGATTGCATGCGGGTTTGATGCCCCTCTACAACAAATGCCTAAGCTGAAAATGAACCAATTTGAAGAACAGCAGCTATGATAATGCTGTGAAAGATTTCAATCATTCTGATTTATTAATATCAAGGGCTTTTTTCGTGCAACACTAAGCATCAACGGGTAGAAGCTTTAATTACTAATTAAGGAAAGACAGAGAATATTAAAGAGAACAAGGTCAGAAAGCATAAAGAAAAATTTTGCCACATAACAGAACTTGCATTTTTTTTTCCTACTGAAACCTATTCTATGAAAATTGTTCATATCTCATTTACTCCATGGTAGCATACCCCCTCTATTCATCAGTACATATTTGGAAAAGCAGATCTTAGTTCTAGGGTTATGATGTTCAACAGCTTTGTAGAGCTTGGTTGGAAGACTTGGGAGCTATCAACAAACTTGAAATTTATTTCTCTGAAGAAAAACAGCAAGGAAGAAATTGCTATTGAAGGATTAGAGGGAAGATGTTTTGGTTTCTTTAATTTCACTATAAAAACTACCTTGCAGTATCAGAAAAAATGCCCTCTACATAGACTGACCTTGTCAACAGCTGGCCTTTAACTCTGCACATTCATCAGGTCTCTGGTCCTAACCAGGTATAAAAGTGTGCTGCTGCTTTAGAAAGGAAAAAAAAAATAGAACAAAGTAACACAACTTATCTTTGAGTACTCTTTATCTCCATCTGCTGCTCAGCTAAACATTTCAGAGAGAAAGAAGATTCCAGGAGATATTAGTAGAAATCAGTTTCGTCGTAAGTTTAACTATTTATGAATTTTAATTTACTTAATTCTTTTGTGAACTCTTTAAACAGTGCAAGGTGCAGATTATCATTTGCTACATTATGCTGCTTATTCAGTTATCATTCCCAGGTATAGGTGTGTCTGTGAGTGACTAGTATTAGAACAATTAATGAGAAATGCCAAACCTGGTAAAGACTCTAAGGCAGAAGAAAAGAAAAACAAACAAAACCAAACCCACCTGTATCTACTTCCCTGCAGTTTTTGCTACCTGTACCAATTCATAGAAAACACAAATCACACCGAAATTCACTTCTCAAACACTTCTTCAAAATGGGAACATTTAAAAAAAACCTCAAAGCCAACAAAAATCAATGACCCAAAGATGTGCGACTGACTTTCAAGGAGGTTATTGTTTTAAAATGATGTTGTTTGATACCTAGCAAGAAGACTTCTGCCAAATTCTACAGCAACATTCAAGTTTTTACCTACTGTTTTATATTCTTATTACAACACATTACTAAACCCTGGTAAAATTTTCACTTAAAATGTTAAATCATAAGATGGGAAAAAGTAGTTTAAAATGACATTTTCAGCTGTTTCCCAAAATTACTGGGTTTCCTTCCACTAAAGGGTTATATACGTTCAGATGTTACATTTCTTTCACCAATTCTGATAAGCAAAATTTAATATTAAAATTGACATGAACTAGAAAGCATTTCTGCTATTTATATATTAAGAAACAGAATATGCAAATTACTTAAGTTGACTGTTGTTAGATAGTCAAATGTTCCAGTTTTTCAAGTTATGAGTTTCTTTGTAGAGAAATTTGTTCAGACAACTGATAACGGGCAACAGTGCTTTTCAGCTAGCAACTACATACTACAGGTAGTAAGGAAACCTTCAGACTATTTGATAAAAAGTCTTGTTACTTGCTGAACTAATTCAGAAGTATTTAATGTCTAGTTGTCAACACACATGGACTAACCTCCACTTAAGATATGTATTCAGTTTATGTACGAAGTGATTTTATAAGTTAATTGCTATACTGGAGGCTAATTACCTAAGGAGATTTACATCATCAGTAATTAGAAAGCAGCTTTGAGAATAACTGAAGCTGGTTAGTCTGATGGCCAGTGTGGAGAGTCTGTTTGGCACATCACAGCAGCAATAGCTGATGCTATGAAACTGCTTTTTTTAATTCTGCAATAGACCGCACCAAATCTATGAGCTGTGCGAGGGATGCCATATAAGGGACAGAAAGGCTACTCAAGGCAAAGTCATAGGGAAGATAGATCACATAACTTAGGTTATTGTTTCTTCATTGAAAGAAGAACAACAAAACACTAGTTAGACATGCTTATGCCAAAAATACAGGAAAACATAAGCTATTACCACTGTGACTACTTTTCCAAACATTATGTTCTATTACTGATATTTTTTCTAGCCACATTAGAAAAAGTTTTATTAGGGGAAAAAAAAAAATCTATGTCTGAAAGTCATAGCCCAGTTAATACCTCCCAGAAGCTGTGGGGGACATTTTACCTCTAGTGAAGAGAACGACAGAGTTTCCTTAAACTTGGAAAAGGACTAGGATACCACTCTAAATACGTATTTTTCAATTGTTACAGCACAATTTAGCACTAATCTAGTGCTAAACTAGGGCAAATCTAGTCTTCTTGGAAGAAAAGACTAGGCCATGATTCCTGAAGAAACTGAATTTATTAGAGTTTATTAAAGCAGTTCAGAAGAAAATTAAACTTGTCAACAACACAGATAAAAGACATCCCTAAAGCAAAAAACAGAACTACATTTTACCCTAAATTTACTGAAGGGAAAAACAGAAGTGAAGAAATACCCACAGGTATTAAAATTTGGGATTAGTACCCTATAATCAGATTAATTCAGATGTAAGAGTCAAAGTTCTGCAATTTTCATGACAGCTTTATGGTCCCACCTTACCATATGGTCAATTCAAACTGTAACCCAAGCTTTGTGTCCCATTCTCATAAGACAACTTGAGCTTAGCAATTCTTTAGAAAAAGCTTCTAAAAATACCATTTGGAACTCAAATATTCCTGATGTTCAGAAGAGCAAGACAGTGGGGATGCAACAGGGGCTAATACATATTTTCAGGAGCTGCCCACAATGGTAGGGGTTGAGGGTTATAAACCCCAGATGCAGTCCAACAAATTCCTGGTAAGTACTTTAACCTGTGTCAATTCAACATTCATGCTACAGTGTAAACCATGCTAAAAATAATCCTTTTCTTCTGCAGAGAGCTCCAAGAGGCAACAATCAAGAGCATGCTGAATGGGGCTTGACTATCTCTCTCAAATAAGTTATTTTGCCTAGCTCCTGGTATTAAAAAAAAAAAAAAAACACCTATCACAAACCTTTTTAATTTAATGATGGAGCAGCAAGTCCTGGCAACCATTTCCAGGCACATGAACACCAAGAAAATCACCAGTATTAGTCAGCACAGATTCAGCAAGAGGAATTCAGGCTTGACCAACCAGATAAACTCCTACAAAGTGACTAGCCTGATTTACACAAGGGCAAAGTAGTGGATATTGTCTACCTGGACTTCAGTAAGGTCTTTTGACACTGTTTCCCCATTGTACAGCCTGGATGAGTAGACAGTGAGGTGGACTGAAAGTTGGCTGAGCAGCTGGGCCCAGAGGGTGATGATCAGTGGCACAGTCTACTTGGAGGCCAGTAACTAGTGGTGTACCCCAGGAATCAGTATTAGGACCAGTCCTGTTTAACATCTTTGTTAATAATCCAGATGACAGGGCAGCCTGTACCCTAAATTCACTGTTGACACAAAACTGGGACGAGTGGTTGATATGTCAGAGGGTCATGTTGACATCCATAAGGAACCTCAACAGGCTGTAGCTGAGATGAAAGGAACCTCACAAAGTTAAATAAGGAGAAGTGTAAAGTCTTGCACCAGGGAAAAGAATGAGCTCATGCACGAATATATGCTGGGGTCACCCAACTAGAAATCAGCTTGTCAGAAAAAGATCTGGGTGTCTGGGTGAACAAGTTGAACATAAGGCAGCAATGTGCCCTTGTGGCAAGGAAGGCTAATGGTAGCCTGGCCTGCATTATACAAAACATTGCCAGCAGGTCAACACTGGCAAGGCCACACCTGGAGTGCTGAATCCAGTTCTGGGCTCCCCTCTACAAGAGGCATGTGGGCAGATTAGAGACAGTCCAGCAAATGGCCATGAAGATAATGAAAGGACTGAAGCATCTCTCCTGAGGAAAGTCTAAGAGAGCTGGGACTGTTCATTCTGGAGAAGACTTATAGGGGAATCTTATCCATATACAAATACCCGATGAGAGGTTTCAAAGATGACAGAAACACACTCTTTCCACTGGAGCCCAGTGAGGGGCCCAGAAACAACGTGCAGAAACTGGAACACAGGAGATTCCCTCTGAACATCCAGAAACATTTATTGTGAGTGTGACTGATCACTGGCACAGGTTGCCCAGAGAAGTTGTGGAGTCTCCATCCTTGGAGATATCAAAAGCTGTTGGGATGTGGTCCTAGGCAATTGGCTCCAGATGGCCCTGTTAGAGCAAGGAGATTGGACCAGATGACTCCCAAAGCCTTCCAACCTCAGCCATTCTGAAAGTCTGTATTTCAGCTAAGAAAAAAAATGTATACAGACAGAAAAAGATAATGCTTTCTCCAACATTCTCTGCAGACATGACAACATTGCCTACTAACACCTGCAAAATTAAATGCCAAAAATATACTGCGTTATATTTATAATACAATATTCCAAACCCAGACAGTTATTTGCTTCCAACTAAACCAACAAGTTACCGTAAAATAGATGCAATATTTTTCAGTCCTCAAACAAAAAATAAGCCACTTTTTAAAGTGTGAATTTTGAGACAGTTATTTGATTTCACCTCGAGGCAGTTGCTACCCTTAGCAGCATTCTGGAACCAACAAAACCTCCATTTTAAAAAAGATATACAAAACCACTGAAACGTAAACTAAGTTGTGGCAAATCTTATTAAAATAGCTCTTCTAACAAATCTTTGTTTTTTGAAGCCATAATACATTTAAAACAAAGATTCAGGGTAGCTGATGCTGTTCTCATGAGATAAAAGGATGAAATCAGAAGAGAAAAAACAGATTAAAATAACCGCATGAGTATTGTGACTGTCCTCTAGTGTCTTTCAGGCATATCTGAATTCTTTTTCTTACAGAAGAACATGACTTGAGGAAAGGTCAGAAACTAGAGGAATCCTATATAACACATACAAACTCTAAACTGATTGCTATGATTCATTTCCACTCTCTAATCTCTCTAAAATTTTATATAAGTAATTTGTGCAAAATCCAAAAGCACCTCTTTATGAAGAAAAATTAATACTACAAATGCCAAGAGCAGATTCCTCAGCTCACTTCAAGAGGACCGTTCAGAGACGCTAGACTTGCAGAAACATGACTTGCCCTGCTTCAGAGTCAGCAGAAAGGAGAGAAGAGCTCTTCTAGGTAGCAAGTCACACTGAAAACTAGCTACAGATGCTACAGACTGTTTCCCACAGAAGTGTCTTTCACTTCCTTGATGTGGGAAGCAGCCTAGCTTTGCTAGGCTAAAGTTAGCCTTTGAATAGCTTTGCAATACCTCTTCCTTTAGGAAAGAGAGGCAATACTCCTCCCTCCCTGCAGCTCTTGCAAAGCCTACATAACCGCAAATACTCTATTTGCAAATGGAAAAGAGGGGAAGAGGCAATATAGTTTTTGTTCTAAAGCTTTATAGTTTTAGAAAATAAGGCTGTTCAGGCTGCGCTCTACAGCAGCAGCACACAGACACTGAAGGCAAGACTGGCAGAGGCAGCAGCAACTGTGCCCCAGGCTCTCCTTGCATGCAACCATCTCTTAGCTATCTACAAAAAGACCGAATTCTCGTGTTCCTTCTTCATCAACTTAAGCCTATCTTCTGGAAGCCTCTGCTGCAATAATTTATAAGAATAAACAGCTCCACTCAGGACTTTAGCTACTTTCATTAGAGAAAGCCAGCCATAACTTCCTCTTCGGGGAAAACTTTCTCTTTAGAAACTTTTCTAAAAATAGCCTAAAGATTATGCAACTTCTCATGAAGAAAAAACCATTCAGGATGCTGCAAACAGGTATTTTAGAAGCCAAAGCAGACCACAAACTAAATCATCAAATACAGCCACATTCAAAGTATCTGGAGTCAAAGCCTCTCAGTAAAAAAAAGCTATTTTCCCAGAAGAATTTTCACCATCAAAATAGATGATACCTCATGTTCATCATAACAAAAAGCCACAAAAAAGTCAAACCCACACCATGCACCCACACATAAACCTGGCAAGAAGAGTTAGAGTTAAAAGAATAAATACTTTTGCAAGGTGTATGGTCCAATAATCAAGTATCAGTCACTGACTATGAAGTTATTTGTCAAAGCCTGTCCTTCCTCAGTAAAAGATCTGAAAAAAAAAACCCAACTACAACTGGCCTTTTTATTTGACATTTTTGAAAACAAAAATAAAATTAAATATAATTCATTTTAGTTTCTTCATGTTTATTTATGATATCTCTCAGATGTTCATTCTTCTTCTGCGTCTGGCCTGAGGCACTCTCATTCAAGACTGAAAAATGAAAATGTTTTAATTGTGCTTTATAAGAAGTTCAAGAGTCCATAAGCTTGAAAATGTTTATTTCTCCAGTATTACAACAGAGAAGTACTAGCAAGTTACCTCTAATGAGAAGCTTTAAGTCCTTTATAAAAAGGTGTATTTCTGGTACTGAAATAAACACATCAAGTAAAATACTATTTATATCAGTAATACCAAACAAAATTTCCCTTAGAATGCTTAAGGAATGAGTCAAAGACTACCTCATGGAAGAGTAGAGAACATGAGAAGGACCAAGATCAGAAGTCAAAAACCCTGTTTTACTGAGATGAGGAAATAAGGACTTAGAGAAGCTTCAAAAGATACAGGGAGCAGAGATCAGACATATATTTGTAAGCTTGGAAAGGACAGTAAATTAATAAAACTACTGACTTTATTTTCTTGCATTAAGGACAGAAGTCAATTCAACTCCCTTCTACCACAACACTGATCTAGTTAAGACACAAGAACCACCTCTTTTCCTCACTGACTCTTCATACTGACCCATACAACATTCTTCCTAATGAACTTAAAGAACATCATCAAGATCAAGTGGCTCTGGAAGACTGTTTAACTTCTTGGGTAACTTCAAGTTACACTATTTGCTCGTAAAACCTGAGCATGTTTCAAAAGCTGCCATGGGCCCAGTTCTAGATACTATTTTAAAAAATGAAGTGTGGATATAGTCCACTTACACATGAATTGCATTAAGGCATGAAAAATGCTTTGGAAAGCAGGAAAAGAATTTACATTTGAACAAACTGACTCAATTTCGCTGATGGACTTCACTCTTTTGGCACTGCAAGTCTTTAATCCCATTTCTCCGATTCCTCCTCCCCATTCCTGTACACCTGGCTAGCTACTATTCAGTTCTTGCATGGCACTACTGATCATCTGGCCTTTCATCGGCCAACTGATTTAATCAGCAAAACTGGAGGCGAGAAAAGAAAAAAATAAATAAAAATTAAAGATAATAATAATAAAACCACAACCCACAAACACAACTTTCCAAAGGGCAGGAAGGAGCATGGAAAAGGTCAGTTCAGGTCTCCTTACACATCCCCAAACTGTTTTCTTCTAGTCTGAGTCAGCTCAGCAAGGGCTTCAACAAATGCTGAAGTCGAATCTGGGGAAGCAGTGGGACAAGGCAGAGTGTGAGAAATGGTCTCGGTCAACTGCATCATCAGATCAAGTTCACTGTCTTAACAGGCACGATCCAAAAAACAATAGGATAATATTTCACAAAACTGCAAAGTGAGAAGTATTTAAAGACCAGGTCCTAATGAAGGAGCTAATTACAACTTATCAACTGAATGTAAGTCAATGTCATAATGCCAATAAAAACAATGTAAGCTACCACAGATGTGCATTCTAGTCCATACTGCACTCTGTCTTAGTTGAAGCCCTGCCTGTCAAGCTTTATAGATCTATATCTCAAACTAGAGAAGGTGCAGAAAAGAAATAAGTATAGGAGATTTCAAAACACACAGCCTATAAAAGTATTAAAAAAACCCAACCTCATATAGAGCTGGGAGGTGGGAAAAAAACCACAACAGAAAAAACAAAAGCACATAAAACAAAAAGCCACAAACACTGCCACTGAGGTATGGAGGAAAAAAAAAAAAAAAATCAGTAAATTGATTTCTTTTCCATGTCTCTTTGGGGTTAAGAGAGAAAGAAACCAGATTAATTTACAGGAGAAAGAAGTGATTGACACTGACAGCTGAAAAGGAACTAACTACAAAGGAAGAGCAATAGATTCGATGTCCAAAGAGACAGTGAAAAACCTTTTTTTTTTTTTTAATTTAAAGAATAGGCCAGTGATGAGCCCTTGCACCAAAGAAGGCCAACGGCATCCTAGGCTGCATTAGGTAGAGAGTTGCCAGGGAGTCAAGAGAGGTGATCCTTTCTAGTCAGCAGTGGTGCGTGTGCTGGGTGAGCCCTGTTCTGGACTTCCCAGTATGAGACACGCATGAACATATCGGAGGTAGTCCACCAAAGGGCCACAAAGATTCATGCCTTGGAACATCTGTCATACTGGGACAGAGCTGCAACTGTTCGGATTGGAGAAAAAAGCTCAGAATGCATCTTACCAACACGCATAAATATCTGATGGAGGATGGAAAGAAGGCTGAGACAGACTTGTCTTAGTGATATCCAGTGAGAGCAAAAAGGTGGTGGATGCAAACTGAAATATGAAAACCTGAGAAACAAGGCTGGACTAGACACTTTCCACAGGTCCCTTCCAACCTCATCCTTTCTACAGTCCTATGATTTTTTTGCACAGCTGCAAAATCTATGAGGTACAGAAAGATGTAACAGTACCGCCCAAAGCCAGGCAATTCCACACAGACACAGCAGAGCAAACTGCCGTGTTTTCCATTAGTTGTCATTGGTTATGACAATATTCTAAACGAACTGTACCAAGATACTGATGAAACACAAAGAACATTTGACACGATCCTGGTATACACAGTGTCATTGATTTAATAAGACATTATAGAAACAAATTTAAATTACTGTTTTATGTTAAGAACATTATTCACCTGTGAAAGCAAATCATAACATGTTCATGGCTGAGCTGTGAAGTCTTGAATGCCTTACAACACTCTGCAGCCTAACACAGCTCATAAATTAAGGAAGGTCAGGCTGTTCAACAGCAGATTAGAAGAAACTCAGATATTTGCAAACAGCCCCCAGCATTGTAAATACACTTGGCCACACACTTTCCCAACCTGATTTGAACCAGTGTCCCAGAATGACACCAGTGATTAGTCTCTTGCTGAACATGGAGCAGAGGTTACCAAATCTTGGAAACTTGTGATCATGAGGCAGTAAACTGGCAGTTCAACAGGGGAATACTTCAAGCTTTTCTCCCCAGTTTGTTAAATAGCATTACAATTTGCACCTATCAGAGAACTAATTCTCACACAATTCCCGCTGGACATGCTATTCTCTATTTTTCAGCCTGAACTGCAGTGAACCTACAGAAACAGAGTTTTGTTTTCAGAAGAGGTACAGTAGCATAATAGACACAGAAGGTCTATAACATAATTAATTATTATCCCTAAGGATCTACCATCATACTTAGATGGGCCTGCAGAGCAGTATGAAGCACGTGGATACTTCATCTTCCTTTTTGGGTATTCACACCAATAATCTATCACCAGAAATGTACAAAGCTCATTTAAATATTATTATGAGGCTGCAGAGGGTGCTCCAACACTGCTTATAGACAGTTTCTATTCAATCCCCACATTCCTCAGCAAATCACTCATTGATTTTTTTCAAAAATAAGTAGGATTTGGAAAAAATTTCAAAGGCAGGTTAAGATTACACTTCCCCTCATACCTTGTTTTATCCAGGGAGAAAGGTGATATGAATTGAATTCCCCCCCCACCAACAGAAAGTGTTCCAAGCAGTAGTAACATCTAGGAAGGCACTGCTTCTCAATAGTGTTGCCTTTTTCCTGCCCCTAAGAAAAGAAATACTTAGTTGTACCACATGGATTGAATGGACTGCAGAATGAGGAAAACAGGCACAAAGATATGGAAACATACTCTAATATAATCAACCATGCTGCTCCTAAGTTGCTTAGGCAAATAACCTCCCAAGAAGAATCTTCTGCTGCTTTGAGTGGCTTCTCAAAAATAGCAAAGCTTTTAGCTCTTTTTGTGACCACTCAGTATCACTATAAAGCACTTCCAGTGCAGAATGCAGTGACTTGTGCAGTTGGTGCTTTACTCTTAAGGGGTGGGAATCCACAAAATAAAGAGTGCTTCTACTGCTGTCCTTGTGTATCCCAGATCTTGCACTGCAGAGGCTTTATTTGCCAGCTTTCAAGTAAGCAAAGTGTAGATTAAAATAAATAAATAAAACCCCCACAACCTTCTTTCAGCTGAAATTAAATTCAAAAAGAACTTAGATTTCTCCCTTTCTTACTGTTTTTTCCAATCTCATTCTAGTAAGCACACAATGAAAAATGTTACATTATCTGACAATACTGCCATTTAAATATTAATCCTGAGCCAGATGATTAAATTTAAATAGAGGAAAGGCTTTTAAAGGCTTTGAAATTTTTTTTTAGATGTTGAAATAGTGTAATTAGCTGATCCTTCCCTATACTGGCTCTGAGCCACAAATTAGCAAGTCCTAGGTTTGACAATTCATATATGGAATTTGAAACAGAGAACGGATATGCCAAACACACAATAGAGCATTAACCAAATACTTTAGTGCCTTCACAGTTCTTTCTGAAAAGAACAGCTAGCTCAAAGCATCAAGTAGTTCAAGAATGTGAAAAACCTGCCCTTTCATAGCTCACCGTCTTGCTTCACTACTACTTCAGATTTTTGCTTCTAGCAAATGCCATCTATGCCTTCATCACCGCAAGATTACTTGCATTAACATTTTATACAAGGTCCACACCTTAATGTCACCTAAAAATAACTGGGTGAACCTGTTTTACATTAGAGTTGAATCAGAAGTTCAACTCTTAGTCCCATGTGATTTGGTCTGGGTTTCAGACTGCTGTCTGCATTAAGGGAATTAATGTCTTCCATACAAAAGAAAGAGCAATACAACAGGTGCAATTTGGATTAGGGTTTCATTTTACCAGTATTACATGATGAATACAACATAAGACCAAGCACTAGAGATACTGAAGATGCAAATCCATAGTTGGTACAAGGTAATATAAAGCCCATGCTGTCACCATGAGGAGATTGTACTGCCCCTCTCCTTGATTAAGCTGAGGACTAACGCTGTAAAAATTACATTAACAAAGCAAATAAGTTTCCACCTCTTTCAGAAAGCAGATCAAATGCAAAACACAGCCACACAATTTCCACTAGGAACAGCAGGGAGTTAAGAAAGGAGCACATTACTAAAATGAAGCACCACCAGTGTTTCTGCACTTTCTGTACTGTCTTGATTAACTTAAAATTCAAAAGGGGAGTGCACAAAGATTGCTGATAGGAATCATATATTGTGAATACCAGAGAAAAGTGAATATACCTCCTTCTTCTCTGAGGGAATCACTACTGCACTAATACATTGATCGTATCTTACCGTACTTCACAGAAGATTTAGGTCATTATAAAGGAAAAGTAGCCTAATAAGCAGTAGAAGGAAGTCATAAACAGCATATAGTAACAGAGTTAAGTAACCAGAGATGTGCTATGGAGCAACGATAAAACAGACTCATTCTATTAGAAGAGTTGGCAGTGAACAGGTTCAAAGGTTAAGTTTAGTCAGTACTGATAAAACTTCCATCCCACACTTTAAAGCCTATATATTTATCACAGATGCAAGCATTTAAGAGACACTTCTAATACCTATTTTATTATGCAGCATTTATCACATCTTTTTTTTTTCTTTTTAACACAAACCAAACAAAAGGTAACTGCTGTAATCAAAATACCCCACCTGAATGAAATGGATTTTCTGTACTGTGCACTTAGGACTCAGACAGCTACTGACTTGAGAGAGACAACCCACCCTCCAAGTTAGAAACATTTCAGTTGAAGGAAACCTCTTCCCCCCCCCCGCCCCCAGCAGCTTATCATGTCAGCATACACCAGTGATTTTACCACAAGGGAGATACGTGAAAGACAAACGGAACTGACTGGAGACATGGTTAGTGAGGCATTGGTTTAAACATGGCTAATTAACAGTTGAAAATCACCATTACCTATCTCCCATATGTTCTCATTTGTAAGCAAGAGTTGGATAGTGAATCTTAACATATGGCAACAGTAAGTTGCACTCCAATCTTTGAATAGCAAAGTACATACAATCTGGTCCATTGCTTTAGATGTAAAATGTTATTGCAGGGTAACCTGAAAGGAAAATTATCTAATTTAAAGTAGGGGACAGGGAGAAGTGGCAAATGAGGAAAAAATGGTTAAGATATCCCAAATTAAGCTTTTTTGGGTAGTCTGGCTACAGGCTTGCATTTAAGGACAGTGATTAACCTCATCTTACCTTCATGCCTCAGTCGCCCATCTGAAAGCTAGAAGAATGACTGACTATTTGCATTTGAAAGATGCACAAGTGATACACAAGTTTTGGACCTCACACAGATATATATTTGTATAGACAGAGAAACAGAGAGAGAAATAACTATAAAAAGAGCTGGAACCAACCTCACAGCATTTCATGGCTTGAAATGACTGATAACAAATGACATCTTAAAAATTGTGCTTAGCTTTCTTACATGAAAACTAACATTTCAAGGAGAGAGACTGTCACCTATTAACTCTCCAGGACCACTCATTATGTACCATTCATGACAGTCTTCTACTATTTATGATTTCTTCAAAAAGATTTCATTAATATCTATCAGACAATTTTTCTAAACTAATCAAAAGGCTTATTAAGCACTGATCAGGACAGATGAATTTAAACAACGGACTACCTCTGTTACATACAGGAAACAAAAGCAACTATGCACCTGCAATTCACCTACATTTGATAGCATCTGAACAGCAGATTATAAATGTGTGTATATATGTACACAGATTGATATACACACATTACATCAAGAAGTTAAAGAACACTTCTAATGTAGAGTAAAAAAATCTTTTAATGTTTATACTGAAAAGCATGTCAGACTTTTAAAGATTCATTAGTTTATTAAAAAGCTGCAGCCCAGTTGCATATTTAAAAATTTTATATTTGAAAGGTATAAGTTAATGTTAAAGTAACTTCCTCATTTTTTATTAGCAACAACAGCACCTTCTACTATAAAAGTGCTGAATAACAACTCTCAAAGTTCAATAGGAAAAGAAGAAATTGACTGAAAACTAGGTACAACCTAAGGCTACGGTTTTCTTAAACTGTCAAAGGAAATACTGTAGCTGATTGACAAAACATACCTTCAAAAATAACTGGACAAAAAATTTTAAAATGTCAAAAGGAATAGATGCTCTGAAATAAAGATAAATGTCCAATAACAAATCTTGCTTGCCTCTTCTAGGAAGAAAAGCGGAATAAAAAAAAGCCTACTGCTTTCTACTGCTTTTCTACCTCAGTACCTTCCTTCCTACTGTCACCACTACTATCTGGCATAGTATTTGTCAAGTATCCTGGACTAAAAACAAGGGGGGGGGGGGAATCCTGTAGCAAGTCTGCAATTATGTACAAACACACCCCCTCACAAAAAAAAAAACCTAGGCAGAAGTAATGCCTTTGTTAGGTAAGCAGAAGCCATCACAAACAAAGCTTGTGTACAAAGAGGTATGATACAGCCTAAACAAAACACACAAAAAACCAAAACAAACAAACAAAGTTGTTAACCAAACCAACAACAAAAAAAACCACAAATAACCCACCAAAAAAATATCAATCTTACTGAAACTAAGGACATTTTCTCTGCATCTAATTTATCTTCCTCAAATATACCCCAACAACTGCTTAGACAAAACAATTAGCAATTAAATTATCAAAACACAGTAAATCTACAATGCTCTTCCATCAAATACCTCCAAAACACTCCACTGGTATCTGAAACTAGATTCTCCAACATGAACACATCAGTTCTGAAGAACATGCTCAGTAATCACTTCAAAATAAAATATTAACCAAATTAACAATTAAGACAGTAAACACCTGTTATTAAAGTACATGAACTTTTTAACATAAGGCACATCAAATAACGTCTTTCAACTACTTGCTGCTGATCACGACATAACATTCTTCACTATCTTACAATTTCTGTGTGAAATTCAGCATATGAGGTGCACTGGAAGAACACTCCTTAAGTCCCCACTGCTACCTATAGTCTATAAAACAGACACCCATATCTGGCCACACATGCCAGCAGAAGCATTGATACCAAATAGAAACAGACTTTCCAAAATCAATGCAAAACCTTCCAATATCTCTTTCCAAGCACTCAAGGGAGCTTAGGCATACACTTGCAAGAATGCAACACACTTCACTCATGGCATCACACGCAGGATCTATACTCACATAACCATGTGATCACTGTGTTCAAGGATGAACATACACCATTTATCACCAAGGGACACAGAACAACCTAGTTACCCTTTCCACTTCATCTCTTATGCCTCAGTGAGGACCTGCAAAATTCCTTAAAAGCAAAATAAAGCATGGATTTGAGATTAAATTTGTTCGATGGTCCTTTACATTTTGTCCTACTCCTTACACTATATTAATACTTCCTTATTCTAGAAGGGCTTCCAAGCATCTTGCACCATAAAAGGAAAATTTCAATTTATCAAGATATTTTTGTAAAGCTGTCAACTAGATCAGGTATACTTGTCCAGCTCTAAAAAAAAATCCCACAAAACTACAAACCACACTTTAAAAAACATAAAATAGGTTCAGCAGTGCAGGCATTCTCTGTACAATAATCTTGAAAATAAAGTAAAAGCAGACATTGCTTTGAGAGGATTTGGAGGGTTTATACAAAGCATGCTGATGTATTTAATTGTATGGTAAGAGCAACACAAACTCTAGCAACTGGACTAAGATAGCAAGATGAAATTTCTGCCAGGAGATTGGTGCTTACAGAAGGAGAAATAGAAAAGAGGCAACAATATGAGAGCTCATACTATTCCAAAAAGAGATTCCTAGATGACAAACATCCAAAAGCAACTTACAGACAAGCAAGACCCCTTTCAAGCTCAATTCCTTTCATGGCAGTAAACAATAACCTGAATAAACTAAGATTCTGAACATCTGATGAACTTCCTACATTAAAAGGTTTACCAGGGAAGGTGAGAATTAGAAGAATGCAAGGCAGAAATGCAGAACACCCTGAGCATCCGGTTAGTTTAGCTTCAACCACCCATAATTCTCAGAGATCAAAGTGCCAGTCGATGGCAGGAATTAACACATTCCAGTATAAACATCACCCCAATTTAAATTAATGTGTCCCATTTGAAAATAAAAAGCAGGCATTTTGAAAGAATAGGAAAATAATCCTCCCTTTTTCCTCCCATAAACTATGTTTCTTACATTTTTATGTAAAGCATTTTCTTCCACCCTAAATTCTTTACCTGCCTCCCCTTCAGTGTCCTTTCCTCATTTGCTTCCCTTGCATTCATTCACCCAGCACGGTGTATGTGGAACTAATGTGATGCTCATTCTTACGTTATTCATTCTGAATGGCTGTCAAGTATGAATAAAGGTTCTCTGAGAAAAGAAAAATGAGCTTAGGGCCTACAAAGACAGAGCAAAGTAGAGTGTCCTGTAGGGACTGACTCTAAGAGGTCAACTGTCCTTGCTGCAGATTGTTACACACTTCCATTGCCTCAGTGCAGCATCCTATTTTCTTTCATAACTCAGTTCTTGCTTATCAGCTTTTCAGGGCATATTATTCCTAAAACAGGATGAAAAGTGATAATACTACAGGGAGGAGAGGATGATGAATGTAGAGGAATTCAAGCAAGAACCACCATAAACGAGATTCAAAAGATCCAAGAAGAATTACCAAGCTAGTGGCCCGAGGAAGTAATGCAAAAAAGTCACTGACTACTGGGAAGACAAGAAGGAAAACCCTACAGCCTGTAGGGTAGAACAGAAATACACAGACAGGATGTAATACGTCTGACCCACATCATCAAAATAAATAAGAGCAAGACCTTTTAGTTATAGCAGGAAGGTACACTGAGAGTGAAAGGATGTATCTTTAAGTGCCCAAACATTTTTGTCTCCCCCCAAAACTCACTCCTTTCTATATCCTTAGACTCCTACAAAATGAATTACAACTCTTGTCAGTCACCTGTTTTTCAATAGTAGGCAGCTGACACTACCTCAAAGGAAAACTGTATTCTATTACACTGAGCTATCCATCAGACAGAGGCTAAGTGCTTTGCTTTAGCTCACTTTAGGACAGCTTGAGTTTATAGGATTCAACAGCTTCAGCTACCACTGAATGCAGCAGCTCACTTCCTGCATGTAAGCACGGGGCATATGGCTGTTGTAACAATGATCCCCAGCTTATAATTTTAGGTACAGTAAAGAGTTGAAGATATCTTTTACTTTCATTATTAAAATGGTATCAGTTGAGAACAGGTATGACAGACTCCAGCAGCATCCTACAGTAAAAGACCACCAAGCTGGAGAAACTTGATCTTTAACATGCATGAGGAAGGTCAGTCAGTCTTCAAACATTAGCCAAACATATATACTCAGCCTTCAATTAATTTATTTTTAGGATCATTATTTTAAAATATAGTTTTACTGAATTAATTTAAAAGAATGTTGCTAGCACAACTGCCAGGAAAGTAGATCATCATGACTATTAAAGCAGTTAAATGAAGCATGTTTAAAGTATTTACATTGCTTATTTTTCAATTAGTTTAGTAAGAAAATATTCTCCTGTGGTCCAATGCAGAGGGTAAGAGGTTATTTTTGGCAGGTTTTTTTGTTTTCTCAGTCTTCTAAAATAACCTAGAAAGAAGGCATTGCAATCTTGAAAAAAATAAATTTTTTCCTACATTCTGTTTAGTACCACCATGTAGGGAAGGGGAGAAGAAAGGAACAGAAAAGAGAAAGAGCAGGTAAGATAGTCTGCACAACAACGGACACAACAGGTCAATGGCTGCTTGAAAAAGTTTATGAAGAAAATGCTTACCTCACTAGAATGAAACAGCTTTAAGCACTAAGAATCCAGTAGTCATTATGGAGACCAGAAGAATAAATGAATTCAAAAATGATGAGACATTAAGGAAAAATGCTCACGAGCTACTGAATTATAAGGATACAGTCTGCAGCTCAGCAAGCTCCTATACTGCAAACTACCATAAGTTTAAAACAAAGCCCAGGGGGAATATCAGTTTCTATTCATCTCATCTTTTTTCCCTAGGCATCTGTTACAGGACACAGATAAAACCACCAGACATCACACCAGTCTAGATGGACATTTGATCTGATATACTATGACTCTGCTCACAGTAATCCACATCAAAAACTATTTTGCAAGGTGTATGTAGTTATCTTGCATCACAGTAATTAAGATCATCCAAGCAATTTTCTTAATAGACTATTCTCTTAATAGTCACCCACTTCCCATTGTCAGATACAGGTAAAATCATGGCTAAGAACAATATGACTGCAGGTAATTATATTCAGTCAGCTGTGGAACTAGAATAAAACAGCAAAGAATTATTAGTTTTCACACTTTTATTCAAACCACTAGATGGTGCTTCTAAAATGAAGCAATTCAGTATGCAAAACTCCAAAACCAAATAATGTATGATGATTTATAAGTTGCCCTCCTCAGGACTTTTTTTTTTTAATCAATAACACTGATTATTGTGGTTCAATAGCTGCAGCCTCTGATCAGACAGTAGCAACAAGAATAATTAAGCAGATAATTGAGATTAAAGAGCTGATCAGGAAAAAAAAGGAATTTCCAAAAACCCAGTAACTTCATTCTTCTGCCTCTGAAAGTCATTAGATGTTAATCTAAGTATTGCATTAAATAACAAGTATTATTCACAAACTGCTGTGCCTAAAGGCTTGGATTACTGTGTGGCATCAGTAAAAAGTAGCTTTATGCTACAAACAACATTACCTCTTCTTTCACTCTTCATTCAAGTAGTTTTCTCTAAGACATTTTTCCCAAGACTGAACTCACTCTAGGTCTCTTCTGAGAAGAGCAAACCCTTCACTTCTAAGATTGGGAAATCACACCTAAAATAATAAAATACTACTCTAACTGCTCTCTACCAACCACTCTGTAAAACCATGTGCTCTTGCCCCCCCCCCCCCCCCCCCCCACCCCTCTCCCCCATTTCCTGGGCCCCCTCCCCGTCTAGTTCTTTCTTCTTACT